>LR563235.1:8270-18514 GCA_900536345.3 Caenorhabditis sp. 39 LS-2015 | reverse complement strand
ACGTCGCCTCGTCACAGTATCGTACCTGTCCGCCCTCTTTGCCACCCTCTACTCGTCACTTTGGGTAAGAAAGCAGTAACTTGTTTTTTGGCGGTCCCATATCACCCTCCCCACATTGTAACACAAGCAAGCAAGAGAGCAGGACACGGGGCCTGATGGAATGTGCCTCTCTTGATTGATGATTCCTCTCGTCCGCCTGTTGCGTCGTCGATCCGATCCGATTGTTATCTCACCAATCACAACTGTTAGATCACTTTATGATACAAAAAACGAGCCGAAACTGGTTTATACATTGGACGATGGGGAAATGGAGAAAAGCGAGAGATTCGGTGGAATTATCAGTTTAAAAGTAAATTCAATGACCCGAGCGGAGGTTTGACTATACATGGAGAGATTGGATCGATTCTAGCGGGAAAATGTCGAGGCGAACTCTTCGTAGTCGATCTGAAACGTGATCTCTCATTCTTCTGAAGATCTTCTTCGACCTTTCTTACCTGTCCATCGCCATCAATATCGATTTCTGCGATGATTTCGTCGACTTCCTGGTCGCTGAACTGCTCCCCCATGTGGGTCATGAAGTAGCGAAACTCCTCTGCAGTGATGTATCCGTTACCGTCGCGGTCGAACACGCGGAATGCCTCGCGGATCATCTCGCTGTCGTTCTCCTTGTTCATCCGCTTCATCATCTGACAGAACTCCCCGAAGTCTATTGTTCCACTGCCGTCGATATCGACCTCGTTGACCATGTCGAGTAGTTCCTGCTCAGTTGGGTTCTGTCCGAGAGATCGCATGGCAACTCCCAGTTCCTTGGATGAGATTGATCCGTTACCGTCCTGAAAATATGATGGATTATGGTGATATGTTGAATCGGAGGGAGGGATAATACCTTGTCGAATAGCCTGAATGCTTCCTTGTACTCCATAATCTCCTCCTCGTTGAGCCCCTCAAAACCCGAGATCGGCTCGTTGTTTTGCTTGGAAGCCCAGCGGTTGAAAAGCGAGACACGGCGCGGATCGTTGCTCATTGTCAAAAGATGAGTGCGAGAGCAATAGAAGAAAAGCTGAAAGAAGCAAAAAAGTTGAAGTTGCGGAGCAGAGCAAGAAGTCCCAAAACGGCAGTTTTCGGAAACATGCGCAACGAAACGAAACGCGAGAGCTATTTGAGGACGGGTTTATGACAAGTGCTTGACATCATTTTAGGCAGCAGCAAGAGGAGATGAATGGATATCGGTAAAAATAACTGAAATAGGCGCTTTTGTGGGTGGAGAAGTTGAATGGAATGTTGATGGATGAGTTGGAGTGCAAGATAATGGATGCGTAATTAGGTAATAGGGGGAGGAAAAGAGAAAATGGAAATGGAATGTTTTCGAGTTGGATATTGAGAGAGGCACCCACTCATGGACACTCTCATCTTTTTGCCACAGAAGATCAAAAGCAAGAGTGTCTTCTTCTGAACCTTTTCGAATTCAAATTGTCTTTTGAACCCAGATTCAAGAATCGGTTCAATTTGTTGACCTCTCTTGAGCTCAGAACAAGGAAAATGGGACCATTGAGCGGAGCCTTGTTGGATATCACAAGACTGACCGAAGACTCGTCCAAAAAGGACCCTCGAGGCGCGAGAGACTCCGCCCCAACTCCCCGGACACGATCCGTCAAGAAGAAAACATTCTATTAGACAGCAAAGTGGGAAAGAGAGACGGGGCCAAACAAGTTTGTCTTAGTACCGCCTCGAGCTATGGTGTCTGACTCTTTCTGGGAGGATCGACGAACACTGAAGAACAGAGAGAAAAAATGAGTCGAGACTTGCTGCGGAACTCCCCTTAGAGCTCATGGCGACGGAATGAGGCGCCTGGGAGGCGGAGTCTGAGCTCACGCTCGAGTTCCGACCCGAGGGGCGGAGCCACGTTCTTTCTATTGGGAAAGGTATTAGGGAGGGTAAATCTGTGCGGAAATTCGAAATAATTGAACCAAAAGTTCGCCCGCAGAAGTTGAGAAATAAAGTCGCGTAATGCCGACTGCAAACATGCGGAGACGTTGAATTTATTTATGTCGGATGATGTGAGATGATGGACGAGAATGAAGCGGAGCGACTTTGGAGCTTGAGCCATCTTATTGCCCACTTTCGACAGACTTGCGTTTTTAGAGAGCCCTGAATAATTGAAGCGGCACTGACGGTTGGTATACACTATATTCTACGTCATTGAGTTAGTCAGGAATAGGAGTTCTGAACCCCGGAACTAGAGGGGAAATGCAGTGACAAGTCGATGTATCGGGCCGACGGGAAAATTGAGCCAATCGACTGGCAACCAACCACGGACAGGTGGGGAGAAGGCGCGCGATAGAGCTTTGGTGTCTTCTAGGTCACGGTAAATTCTGTTCATAGATCGGAAAATCTATGCAGCAAGGTAAAACGTCACGAAACAGTCGGGGAAGTCCCATTCGACCTTTCGAGAGATCATGAGAAGGGCGGTGTGTATTGTGTTGTCATGTTCCGGTGATCCGAGAAGAGAGTGATAATTTTAGAATGTCAGTGTCTCTGGTGACATGACATGCTATCTTCACCTTTTTTCTGTCTCTGAGAGCGAAGGAAACGGGAAGAAGAGAAGGTCCGCTTCCCGCGGGCAACAATCGAAATGAATGCCGGGGTCAGCTGACCCATGTCTTCCGACCGCGGCACTTTTCCCGTGGATACATCCATCTCGACAGACGGAGTGAATCGAGAAAAGAAACCGGACGGAGATCACACAAGGAAGCGTCGCGTGGTCCTTGCGACTTCCGATTGCTTCCCCTCCTGATTGTGGTTTTCCGTTGAAGAAGGGTTTTTAGTTTTGGGCGAAAAAAGATCTCTCCGTGGATTTATAAGTATAAATGCCCATAAATGGTCTATCTAGCCGGCTCTTAGCGGATGAAATGCACGGAGTGGTTGGTCACATTGCAGAGGACGGGGAACAGGAACAGCCTCTCCCGGGGGATTCAGAAGAGCCATTGCAAAAAAGGAACGAAGAAGGAAGGAGTTATGCGTGCGGGAAAACAAAATCGAATCGGAAGCAGCATATCAGATGAGTCCGAATGTCACCCTCGAGATCAAAAAGTCATTACACTCGAAGATGAATTTTGTGAGATTTTAATATTCCGGTCATATATTCTTCCCAAAAATCCGATCAGTGCATTAAGTCAAGATCCTCTCCGCATCTGATCCCATAAGATCTACATGCATTTGCTCGTTTTTCTCATATTAATCTCCAGGTCATCTGGTCGACATGTGCTTTTCGCTTTCCAACACGAATACAATTACCCATATGGAAGGTCTCGTTTTTCAAGTTTAGCTTCCTTTTCACGACCAACTGCAAGCTTCACTGGAGTTCAGCAAAAAGCGGCAGTGCGCGTGCGGACATGGAATAAAGTCCGAATCGGGAGCTGTCGTTTCTTGATTTTATTCGATTAGCCGAAACCGAAGCATTGCACACTTTGTGCGTCTTTGTTCGTCAGCAAATCGAATTCGTCTCCTCCATAAGAAGCGCATGAGGCAGGGGCTATTTCCGAAAAACGCCCAAGAAGGGCTGAACAGAAGCCACCCGAATTTATGATTCTGGCGACGTGGTTCTCTGAAAATTGGTCGCCAATTCCGTTGCCTGAATTTTCGCTATTAACCCGTGGGCACACGTGTTTTTTCGTTCGTTTTTCTGAAGGCGGTGGTGTTCTTTTCAGTGAGAAGTTGTTTTCGGTGAAAAGGAGCGCGCAGACCTAATTTGCACATTGAGCACAAGAAAATGGGCGGTCTCTACGAAGCGATCTAATTGGGTTATCATGCCTGTGCCTGGCTTTGTTTTTTATTCTAAGTCGGTCGAGCATTGCCGAAAATGACGTGATAGAATACGGTAATGGGGAAAGAATAATGGAGACCTAGATGAAGCGATAATGGATGGGGAGGCGTTGGAATGTGTTGTCGGGCTTTCAAGAGTTTGATGACATTGATGAGTGCACAAAACGGAGAGGAAGCGAAAGAGCAAAAACGTGCTGATTCGACAATGAAAAACAGAAGTACATCACATCAAAACACGAGTTTCGACTTGAAAAAAATAGGAACCGAAAGTAGTCTTGAGTGGAGAGGAGGCGGCTAATCGAATGGCCTTCGTGGCAGCCGGCACGTTCCAGGAAGAAGTTAGAAACCCTCGACGACTTTCAGTGTATCCGAGAAATGGCGGCCCACTTGTTGTTATTTTGCCGCCACAAAGACATGAAATTCATCGGAATGGGGTGAGAATGTATGATGATGATGGGAGCACGGGATGTGGGAAGTGGAAAGTAGGTCAGGGATCCTGAAATCTTGCACGTGTGAAGGTGACTAAAATTTTCAAATCGCCACCGAGATGGAAGATTCATCCTCGAAAGGTTAGAGATTGAGTTGTTTGCGACCTCCAACCAAAGAAATGAATGTACGTGAGAAAACGGCGGAACTCTGGAGAGAGTATGTGAGATTCGAGCAGTCGCGACGACTTTTCATCAAAATAAATCTGATTTGATATGTACATACTCATTACAAAAAGGGTCTTCATCGCGAAGCAAAGCATTAGAAAAAAGGCAGAAGGGGACTAGCAGAAAGACGATTCCCGACTCTACACGTTCTTTATTTCAGCTGAAGAGCACCATCTTCACCTTGATTGCTGCCATCTTCCAAGGATTCACGCTTGTCTGGTTAGTTCGTTTTTCTGAGAAACTGGTGGCGGGTGAATGGGAATGGAGGGGAAACAGAGCGAAAATGAAAAGAAATTTAATTAATTTCGGGGCTCACCGAACGAGTAAATTGCATTTATCGCGCGCTAAGATCAGAGCAAAGGTTTGTTTGCTCCACAACAACGACGAGCACCACGTGCATGTGATTCCAAAACTGGAAATGGGTTGGCAGTGGCACGGGGGAGAAGAAGAATGATCACCGAAAAAGGATTCATTAGAAATTCAGTTGTGGAGGAAATTTGCAAGAAAATTAGCAACAATTAGGCGTTAGTCAGCATTTCAAAAGTCTGTGTTTTGCAAGGAATCAATCGGTTCGTTTCTCGGAACGAATGAATTCTTAATGGTCTACACGATAAATTGCGAAATGACGTGAGCTGACAGCCAGATTGACTGGAGCCCGGCGTGTGGGTAAGACCTATGCAGAGACTTCTGAATATGGGAAATTGCGAAACTACTTGCCATTTTAGAGAGTTTCGAGAACCGGAAATTGGAAATAAGAATTTGGAAAGGATTACTGTAGTGTGAACAACAACTATGCCGCCAAGGGTAATAGTTGTAATTAACTATTTAGCACATTGCATCTATAGTCAACCACTCTCCAAGATTCTTTGCAGAAACGGCTTTTAGTGTAATGACCATCTTTCCAAAAACTCGAAAACTCTGAAAACGCGCAAGCGGACGTGCCGCAACAACAGCAACAAGAACGTTATCAAATCCCAAGCGGTCCTTCCTTCTTCTTGGAAACGCTAAGCCCGCAGTGCAGAACTGATTGATGGACGTGCATTTGTGGCGAGTACTCTTGACCGTTGCGACAAACAATTTTATGCGCAACAATGAGAAAGACGCCCACCCACGGCATGCAAAAAACCCAAAGTTGCAAAAGAATATGTGGAAAAAAAAGTGTTTCGAAACTAGAGACGATTTGAGAGTTCCTGGCGAAATATGTCTGCATATCGGATTTCTGTGAATGGAAAGAACTTTGGCACGGCTAATCATGGGAATTTGGAAACCAGATTCGCCGACCGATGACGTCGGGGAAACGACCTCAGAGACCTCTGACAGATAGGGGAATTCCTGTCGGAAATTGGGAAAAGTCCAGCTCCGGACGTAATTTGGAGAGTGGAAACCACGTGAGCTGTGGTATGCGTGTCGACTGGACAGATAAAAAACACTGGGCATGAGCAACGAAGGGAGAATTTGAACTTTAGCGAAAGTTTATGAAACCTTATATCGTTTGAATGTTCAGTGATCAAATAGAGTGACTCTCAGATATATCTCGATTTGTTTGCACTACGATGGAAACAACTAACTGATAGACACTGCCGTTTCATAAATATGAACTTTATAGACTTGATCAAACCATAATCCACGAATCTTTCAGGTACGTGCTCTCCTATGTGCCAGGCGGCGAACGAGGTCTGTTCTTCATCACCTCGCTGTTCACTTCATTCCTTCGACGATCCACATCATCTACCGTACTCCCCATCTAACTTTTTCCCTTTTCCCATTTGTTTTCTGGTGTCCGCTTTAGCCATTCTGGGTTCACTCTCTCCTGTACATTCTCCCATTTCTCTGCATATAATTGTGATATAACACTACACTTGGTGGTCTAATTTAAGAATTCATTCGGTAGATATATAAATGGTTCAGTAGCTCTCTTCCACGTGGCAATCTTGTCATCTCTCTGTCTATTCCTCTCCTGTTTCCCCACCTCACTCCTCCATTATTATGCGGCAGAACGTCACTGCTTAACTAACTGGTTTGCCTCCTATCCTCGCACGAACACCGCAATCAGCTGTCGGCTTGCAACACGGAAAACACATTCCTTCTCCCTGACCATCACAGTTTTGTCAGGCATTCGAAATGCGCTCAAACATAAGCGATTCGTCGTCGTGTCTCTCTCCGGTTGGTTTCCTTCCTTCCGCCTCTTTTTCCGTCATTGTCTCCTCATAAAACTTCGTGCTTGATGACGTGGAAGACCCAGCGAACCAATGGATCAGACCTTGATAACTGCACTTATCCGTGATCTCTCTCCCTTTTCCAACTGTCCTTCCAGCTTCTTCCGCACTTTCACTTCACTTTCCACTCCTCCGATTTGTATATTTTCAAGTACGACAGCCCGCTTTTTGGCCCTTCGACCGTCTCCTCTGCCATCACTCTTTAAGTGGTTCTTTCGCTTTCACCGTGTCACTTCCTCGATACGATCACCTGAGGATCAGATGGTATCTTCCCGCCACCGCCAAGGTGTTTCAATCCGTTTCAATCCGATTATGCAACCCAACCCAACCTTGTTCTCCCCTAATGTTTACTAGAAGGTGAAGAGAAGAGGAGAGATTTTCAGAGCGATTATTTTCCGCAGGTGTTTCACACTTTGTCCCTGTCGGCGAGTCTAATCTGTGTGATTTACGACGAGTGGTAATCCACGTGGAACCGAACAAAGTCGGAGTGTTTTTCAGAGAGTTACAACGTGCATGTCTGCCGTTCAAAAGCTGAATAAACATTCCGTCCGCAAGCGTTCGCAGACGCCCGAGATAGATAGGTCTGTACGCTTGTCTCGATCGGTTCAAGTTGCAACCGATTCCTACATCGATTGACATACCCATTCCCATTCTCATTCCCACAACGAAACCCATACTCCTTCTTTCCATCGTTCTCCTACCATATCCATAACTCGTTCCCCAGATTCCCCGAGTCGGACCTACACTTCTCTCCACCTACCCACTCCTTCCTCAAATACTTTTTAATCCCGACCACTTTCGTCTGCCCATTTCCTTTTTTCTCCCGCTTATTAACTTTGTAGCTCTCGAAGGTCCAGCTCCAAAATAAAAGCCTCCGGAACAATTATCCGCCAGAGTCGGCGGACTCTCCATCTCCTTCTTTCTTCATCCACTCACTTCTCAAAAACGTTGTCAAGGTTCTCTTCCTTCCAGTTTTGTTCTCGGCATAATTGTTGTTTGTGGGGCGACGACGTCTTCCTCGACCTTGCAGGGTCAATTCCCGACGCCTTCTTTCCATTCCATTTGTAGTCGTCGGGTCGTGGCGCGAACAAATTTTCTCACGCTTCGAAGGCGAAGAAGCCGAGTGTCAACAGCTTGTCCCCCGTCCGCCTTGTCTCCTTCTCCTCCTTATTCCCTCTTCGTCGTCTTCCCATCATCTCCACGTCAGGTTGGTGCTGTTCTGCCGTTTTGCAACCGTCACCGCTGTCACCGCTTATTCATCCTCGACCGTCTTACAGTCCCTTCGATTTATTACAGCTTCAAGTGAGTTAGTCCCGACGCAGAGGTCCAAAGACGCAGACAACGACAAGGGCGTGACTAATAGAGTGAAGGAGATGGGCGGTGGAATGGGGAAAAGGGGAGAAGCAGCGCCTTGAACACCGTTTAGTTATTATTATTATAGTGGAAGTGATGGAATGAGGTGTGTTACTGTTATAACAACAATTAGAATACTCCCTTCTTCTGATTACTTTTGAACTAATTCTGAGATCTTCTACCGTAACCCGACGTTCTCGGCCCCTCGTTCCTCTAACTGTAGCTTGTTTTGCACCCATTCCGTCTCCATCTTCCTGTCACGTCAGACGGGTCTTCATCAGTCGGAAATAGGAGCTCCTGTGACTAATTATTCCTCTTGCCCGACGCCTTCTCATCCCAAGTCGTCCTCCCGCCTCCCCTCATCTCATTTCCCACTAATATGCAAAGCAGTCAGAGAGCATGAATAATGGTTCTCGCCGTGCCGAAACCGAAACAACGGAGAAGCTCGCCAACGGAAGACGAAGCATTTCCATTCCGGAGCACAACTCTCTGCGTGTTGTTAATTATTGACGACCGAGTTGACTTCCATTATTCGCTCCCGTCGTCCCTTCTCTCCGTGACACCATCTCCCTTCTTTTCTTTTTTACGATTGCTCTTCCACTTGACTTTTGCATTCCATTAGAGCGCTTGCTCAACTGGAAGAAGTCAGGTGAATCTCGATGAATGCGAAGCAGTTGATTAGCATTTACACGAAAGTTGACGTAACTAGGCTACGGTAATTTGCGCTGTAATCTCCCGTAAATCAATCAAGAAGTCCTTCATTTTATTAAATTTGCCAATCAGCCATTCTGCAATCTTTTTGTAATGTCCGCAGTCAAAAGTGTCTTAATAGAAGAGCCATTCCTCCGTAACAGCATACCCCGCACAGACTCTGAAATCCAGAATATTACACCCCATCATCTCACTGATTACATGTTTTCCTCCTCCTCCTCCTCTTCCCGTTTCGAAACGAAATCCCCGCAATTCGGTCAACCTAATTGCCGTATCTAATAGTTCCGAGTTTATGATCTCATCTCGAAAAAAAGAGAACAGGAATGGATGAAGAAGAGAGAGAGGAAGGGCATGGAACATTATGGTTTTTGGTAGCAAGTCGAAGCAAGAGATGCAGAAAAGTATAATTCGATTATCAAGGTTTCTTTCCTCCGTTTCTGTCTGCTTTTTCTTCTAAAAGGTCGCCATCGTCCCTGACGAATTCTTCTTTCGCCGACTTACGCAACACTTTCTTATCGCTCCCATCTGGACAGGAATTCGGGTATTTCTGTTTCAACACCCCACAAGCTTCTCATTTGTTGCATTCTTCTACGGTTTTTGGAAAAAAAATCTCAAATCGTCAACTTTTTTTGGAATCTAATCGCTTGCCAAATCATCAAAAAGTGACACTTGCATCATGATGATCCCGTCTCCTGGGAGTGTCAGTTTTGTTTTTTGAGCCACTCGAAAAGTCTCGCATTCCATTCATTCTCCCCAACCAAAACGCCTTTTGGGACCGACCGTTCCACTGCGTTCCCTCCGGAAATTCCTCCGGTTGACATGAAAATGACAAGTTCTCGCGCGGTCTTCCTGTCAACTTGTTCCTCCTCCTCCTCCTATCACCCGCCTCTTCTCCTTCTGTACATTCGACATCTTCCGTCTTTTTCTTCCTGTTCATTGCGCAATGCTTCATCCTCTCCTTCCATTTTTTTCAGTGAACCGCCCATCCGTCTAATCACCTTGTCTTTCGATTCTTCTTCTTCTTCTTCTGCTTATTGTTGTTCCTTCCCCTCATCATATTCCTCATCTACAATCACTATTCCGCATTCATTATGTCACATTTATTCCGAGGAGAAGCGCATCCGTATCATTGCGTTGCGTCGCCACGCCGCTTTCCAGAATAATCCAATTTCGTCGTCTTCCGTAAGCATTTCATAGCAGAAGAAGAAGCCATCTCTTCCCGAGCCGAAAAGCATCAGAGGTCGCATTGGCTAACCTTGTTTTTATGCGCTTATTGTTATTTATTCTCCGCAAAACTAGTATCCAATTTGTCCCTCTTCTCTTCCGTTTTACACCTAAACTAAAAATGGAAACGATTCAAAATCGCTTTATTTCGACAATATGCAAGCGAGGAAACGACGATTAGAGAGTCAGAGACCTTGATTATTTTCTTATTTTCCTTGGGAGTGTCAACAATGTCTTGTGCATATACACATACATATTTCCTCTT
>LR563229.1:11066-22638 GCA_900536345.3 Caenorhabditis sp. 39 LS-2015 | reverse complement strand
CGACAATCACGCCAGCACAGACGTCTGGCGCGTTTCGCAAGCAGCCATCGTTTTGCACAAATTTTTCATAGTTAAATATTTAGTTTTACGTTCATGAAAAATATAATTTTTTAATCATAGAAACGACGAATTTCGTTCGAAACTAAAGGAGTTACAACGAGGTGAAGTTTTGGCTTGAAAAACCTGATTTTTCCACATATTGCTAAAATGGTGTTAAAAACTCAAAACGTGCTTTAAAAGAAAAGTGCGCAATGTTCTTGCAATTATTTTGCAATCTCAAACCCGCTCGTATGAGACTCATGTGGTCGTGTGGTCGGAACATGAGAAATTTATAACGATTTCAAATTAAAATTTTGTTTCTCTGAAAATTGGGAAAAACCTGTTTTTTGCCAAAATTTCATGCTGGGATGATCGGAACATAATTAAAACCAGTTTTTGGGAGGATTTGAAATAGAATCCAGTGTTTGGGATGTAAATAACTCGAATTTTTTATTCACTGAAAAAGGTTTTCCGAATTGAAACCGTTTTACCATTTCGAAGGTTTCTTTGCTCGAATTTAAATATTTACTTTTTATGTGTTCTTCAAAATAAAACGACAACCATTCGAGAAACGCGTCAGGGGTCGGTGCTGGCGTGTTAGTCCACCTAAAAGCACCGAGAGTACGCTTCACCGGTTTAGATCGAGCGTAACCTCGTGGGCGCATACTGAGCACTACGTCAGAAAATATTTTTTTATCTCAAACGATGTACGTACATGTACCAGAGTGGGAGCATCAGAGGTACGATCAATGATATCATACAATAAGGTAAAACAGGAGCAACCAATGATACGAAGTAGATTTTTATTCCAAAAAGATATGACTAATATCGTTATAATGGCTACTTATCAAGTGTAACGGGGAAATTGAAACTACAATCACTTGCTGTTCATCACAGGTCGCATGATCCGTATTGTTAGAACACTTGCAATTACTGGCGACGTGCTTGATCGACACCGCGAGTGTTTCCCTTTTGAAGACTATTATAATATTTTTTTCGGAATATTGTATGTTAGACAACGCAAAAAAGCACAGAGAATGGAATTTGAATGTGCACTCAAATACATGTCAACAAGTTGACTACTTTACCAAAGGACGAATTATTCAATTAATCATCAACAATACCTCCTTTGGAGGAGGTGCTGCTTTCAGAAATGTCTGAAGCTTCTCCGAAATTCAAATACTGGCAAATGTGCGTCGGCAGTTTATTTTGGCTTGCCGATAACTGATGGAATATGGCTTCAGCGGATGTTAATATTTCGTCCACATTCAAATGCATTGACAAATCATTGACGTGCTGAAATAAGATTTGAAACAATAAAACAAGAGAATGTTTTCTGGGAAAATGAGCTACTTGGCCTAGAAAATGCAAGCCGCAACACGTGGGTCTCGCAGCGCTACAGTCAAGTTTTTCGCCGCGTTAGAAACAGTAAGCCGTTTTGAAGGCTTTTGTCGCGTCGCGGCTTGCATTTTATAGACCAAGTAGCCCAGTTTCCCGGAAAACATTATTTAAAAAGGACCTTTAAAATTTCAGTTAGACCAAACTGATTGTCGATTATCACACTTGCTTGGGAATCCAATATCGCAACACAAATGAGCAGAAGGAATCGAGAACAAGGTTGTCCAGACCATAGTACCTGCAAAATTTTTCATTCGGGGAATATGATATTGTTTTCTGGGAAAACGAGCTACTTGGTCTAGAAAATGCAAGCCGCGCCGCGTGGGGTCTCGCAGCTCTACATTCCGGTTTTTTTCGCAAAGTTGTTATGCGCCTTTAAAACGGCATACGGTTTGTAACGTATTTTTTTGATTTTTGGGTTACTGTTTTGAAGGCGCATAACAACTTGGCGAAAAAACTTGACTGTAGCGCTGCGAGACCCACGCGTCGCGGCTTGCATTTTCTAGACCAAGTAGCTGATTTTCCCAGAAAGCTCGTTTAAATGTTTTTTTTATTAAGCTCGTTTAAATTTTTAGGCCAGCCCGCTTTAACGTTTATCCGTTGAATACTCAGCCAAGAAAAACAAGCAGCCAATTTATTTTCCCACAATGATTAAATTGGAGCGCGATCGAAACCGATGTGCAGTTTGTGTCTCCGTGTCATTGTGGGAAAATAAATTGGCTGCTTAGGCTGAGTATTCAACGAGACACGCTTAAGCTCGTTTAAATTTTTAGGCCAACCCGCTTTATCGTTTCTCCGTTGAATACTCAGCCAAGAAAAACAAGCAGCCAATTTATTTTCCCACAATGATTAAGTTGGAGCGTGATCGAAACCGATGTGCAGTTTGTGTCTCCGTGAAAGTTACAAAAAAGTTGCGCAGATAGCGACCAAGTGGATCGCACTCAGCGTATTCGAACTGATAACATATCAAAAATAGAGAAAAAGTTGAAAGATCGACTCGAAACACTTCCCTTGTTAGGCGAATATATTATAAGAACGATTCAAACGAAGTGGCGAGGTCCGCAATTCGGTGTCTTGCGGGTCCCGCTGGGGAATCGGTTATTACAGTATGCATTTTTTCGTCGGCGGGAAAAATGTTTTCGAAAAACACAGGTTAGGATTTGAATTATTTTTCGCGCCATTGATACTGTATTCGATTTCTCAACGGGACGGACGAGACACTGAATTGCGGACTTCGCCACTTCGTTTGAATCTTGTAATAGCTCCTTTTGCCAGAAAACAGTAACAATCCGGATCTCTACTGATAAGATCTCAACAAAATTTAGCCACTTTGACCTATGGAAACGAATTAACATCTATAGAGGTACTTTGAATAAGGAACTAAGCTGACATGTGAATAATACCTCCCAAAGTTTGCAAGTGTCTAAGAAAGAGAATTCTCTCTTGAACCATACCAAAACCCAGCGGAAACAGAAATACATATCATCCGACTGATGGCTTTCTAAAAAAAAATTAGAGCTCGACAAAATCTTGGGTTTACCGAGGTAATTTGCCAATTTCGGATTTATAATCATGACCAAGTCTCGCAGTTGATTCATTTGAAGTTTAATAAAAGCTTGATCTTTCTCGAAATTTCTATGTGTCAATTTCATCAAACCAACAAAGCACCAGAATGTGTCGACTTCGTTTTTCATCACGAATAGTAGTGGGGAAGCAAAGTCGGACATTCCTTGAACGTATCCCAGATCAAAGTTATACATAACATATGTCATCAAAACGTTGTGCAACAATTTCAAGTTTTCGTTATCTTCACCATGAAAAAAAGGAACAGTTCGATCAGTACGGGCGACGTCTTTCTCTGGAAATTCACAGTAACCACCGCCTTGACTAGTTTGAACTAACCAACAAGAGATTTTCTTTTTGAGAACTTAGCGAACCGTTTTTCTTGGTCCTCTGTTATTGACTGCCATTGTTTTTTCATATTCACGTATTCCTCAGTTAACTTGTCTCGTTTCTTTTCGAACAGAGAATCCGTTTCGTGCCATAGTCGATATCCCAAAAGACATTTCCACGCTTTTCTTCTCAACTCAGCATTAAGGCCACCACGGAATACGTTCATCTTTAAATGGTGTACCCTCTTCGCATCAAAAGACCCGTCTGGCAAGATGAAAGCATTCCAAGCGTCTTGGGAAACTGGCATTTCGCGAAAAATTTGAGGCCGAGAAGGTAAATCGAGTTGCGTGACCACTTCGAACTCGCCCGCAGCTTCCGAATGTACTCGCATTTGTTCTTCGGCTAGGCGTAGCTCTCTCATTAGTCTTATTTTTTCTTCTTGTGTAACAGCGTCTGTATCGTTCAAAATAGAAGGAATTACTTGATCTTGAACAAAGGATGTTATTTTGCTAAATCCTGTCATCGCAGTCATGTATGGATTCTGCATGAACCTCTGGAAATTTTTTCATTCACGAAATTTTCGAATAAGATCGTCGTTTTCTCACTAAAAACAGTAACATTACCCAGGTTTCGCCGTACGCGTTTAGAGACCATATATATCACGAAGTTCCAGCGCCCGCGCCGACAGCAATCCGGCACGCATTACTAATTTGTAATGTTTGTAATGCTCAATCTTTTTTGTCCGAGTCTCTCCCATTTTCCCAGTCTCTCGGCCCGCATCAGCGCGAGAGATGCCGAAATTACCAGCTGGTGACCGGAGAGCGCGATAGAAAGTACGCAGTGAGACAATAAAATAAAGCATTGGGCGCCGAAAAGCGCGATTGTCGTCGGCGCAGTCCCTGGAACTATGTGCATAATACAAAAATTCAAACGAATGGGGGACATCCGCAATCATTCTTATAATATATTCGCGTAAGAATGGAGTATGTCCGTCATTCGTTCACAATGTCCGCCGTGAAAATAAATATTTTCAACGTGAATTTCTTTTTGCCCCTAGGTTGCGCGTCTTTGCCCATTCGATTCATTTTTCGAATGAAAGGTCCGACTACTGTTCTTCCCAGCCTGCATGAGGCGAAGCCGCAGGAACAGGCTGGTTCAGTAATATTATTGTTTTCTGGGAAAATGAGCTACATGGCCTAGAAAAGCCGCGACGCGTGGGTCTCGCAGAGCTACAGTCAAGATTTTTCGCCAAGTTGTTATGCGCCTTTAAAACGGCATACGGTTTCTAACGCAATTTTTTCGATTCGATTTTTGGGTTACTGTTTTAAAGACGCATATTACCAGATTCAAACAAAGTGGCGATGTCCGCAATTGGGCGCCCGATGGGTCCCGTTGGGGAATCGGGTACAAAATTGATTTTTCCGATGGCGCGAAAAAATAATTTCGAAAAAAACACTGTGAAAAGTGCAAATTTTTTCGCGCCAGCGGACATCGCCACTTCGTTTGAATCTTTTAATAACAACTTGGCAAAAAACTTTACTATAGCGCTGCGAGACCCACGCGTCGCGGCTTGCATTTTCTAGGTCATGTAGCTCATTTTCCCAGAAAACAATAATATGTGGTGGAAAAAATACAATACATCTGCCTCCCCTATATGCGTGCGGGACCCGTTCGACGTGCCCCAAGAGTCACCATTTGAAAAACGAATAATAGCGAAAAGCATATTTTTTTGGAAAATCTGGACAATTTGGCCGTTCGTCGTGAGGGCAATCTTCAGGTCGCTACTAATATTGAAACCAACCGAAAGGATGTCACCATTCTCATCCAACATGCTGACACTTTTAGCAAGAGCTTCGGATTTCTGATCGATAACGATGATAAGACTCGAGTCCCGATGCGATCGGCGTAGTGTTATATAGCTAAAAGACAATTGTACATCATTTAGGGAATTCGAAGTTTTCACCCTTGGAGAGCATCAATGAAAGGCTCTGTTGATGTGTTTTTGAAAAATAAAGGAACACGACTGCTTCCGTCCCGGCAAATCAACCGTATCGAGGGGAATCCAACATCTCAAAAAATATCATTTCTCTCGGTAAAAACAATAGATCTGTGCACACAGATCGGTCTGCTTCTGTAATCCAGGTGATCAAGAATAGGTTTAACATTTTTGAATGAAAATGATGCGGAGAAATACTATTATAGGCATAGTAAATAACATTATCAATGAAAACTGTTTTTTGCTAATAAATACTTCCTCACCTTTTTTTGGTTCCTCATTACGAAAACTGCTCAAGTCGTTCACATCTAGAGAGAAAGCAATCTTGGATTCAGAATCTTTCTTCTCTTCGATGCTTCTCGAATGTACTATTTCTGAATTTCCATCGTCCGTTGTCATAACCCACGATACATCTTGATCTTCGCATCGATTCCATTCAATGAAAACTCCATGTGGTTTTTCTGTGATCGCTAACACACCGGGAATATAGTCCTTAGAATCTTCAGAAATCTTTGCAGCCACGCCAGAAATTTGCAAAACTATCTGAAATCAGGAATATAAACTTGGATCACATTGTAAGCAGGCTTTGAAAGCGTTATTATGCGTTATTGAGATTGCAAGAGTTGAGATTCAAACGCGGCGTGGGTCTCGCCACGTTTTTGTTGTTTTTTGAAAAACTACGGTGAATTCTACGTGGCGGGATCCGCGGGACCATTTTCGCATTTGAATCTCAACTCATGCATTTTCAGGAACGCATAATAGAATGATTTTCCGAAATTAAAGGTTTCGATCAATTTTGAAACGACGCCGCTAGAGGTCCGCAGAACACCGCCACGTCAATTTGCACGAAAATACGATAAACAACGCCGCATACCGTATTTTCGTGCGATTTGACGTGGCGGTGTTCTGCGGACCTCAACGAAATAGCTACCTCTACGACCTCTACGATCTACGAAATTTTGTCACTTTGGACACCTCGACGAACCTCTATAGAGGTACTTTGGACAAAACATAAATGGTAAGCTTCGAGATGGCACGGTTCCGAAACACTCAAAAGAGAGAAATTTTAAGAAGAGAATTTCTTTATACATCTAAAAATATTAAATGGAAAGTTAGAGGATCTAAATATAGCAATAAATATGAAAAAATTAAAAAAAAAAACTTACTTTATCTGGAACAATGCTCCTAACCATGGAATCCAGGTTATCATCCATTTCTTTTTGGTCGTTCTCACGCTTTTTCTTTACGTATCGGTAAGCAATGTAAGGCAGCATTCAGCACATTGACTGAAACAAACCAGAATTTTTGAAGATAAAGTATTGAAGAAAAATATCAATACGTTAGTAAATATGGCGTACTAATTATGCCTTAACCCGGTTCAATAAACAGCATCAGAAAGTTTATTTCCTTTACCTCTTGCACAGAACACCTCCGAAATTTGTTGATTACCTATTTTTCCCATCGACTGACTCCAGCTAGCCAAAAAAACAAATTTTTGAAAAAATAAATATTAAAACAACAATTTGGTGATGCTCATTTTCAACTACCGTTAAAATGCAAAAGTATGAAATGACAAATTACAGAACCGGACCAAACAAGTGGATTATTAAATACCATCCTGAAAGACCGGCTTCGCCGCATCAGGCTGGGGTGTCTTTTTTCTAGATATCTATGGTATCCAAGAGAGTGGAAAAGGCCGAGAGGAAGGCCGCCGATAAGATGGAGCGACTTGATGAACAAAAAGCTGTCAATTCGGGACAGCGACAACAAACTACTGAAACACTGAACATCTCTAGCAAAAGATAGTCAAACCTGGAGAGCTGTGATCCGCGCCACAACGGCGAACTACGTATCGACTAAGTAACTAAGTAAGTAAGTATAATCGATTTTCGCGTGAAAACCATTTGACTTTTACGTGACCCCGTGTTAAAACTGCGCACAGAAAACATCCGGACACATGGAAATCCGGACAGAATAAGAAAGTTATTATATAAGAACCAGCCTGATCCTGCGGCTTCGCCGCGCACAGACCGGGGAGAACAGTAGTGGGACCTTTCATTTGAAAAATGAATCGAATTGGCAGACACGCGCAACCTAGGGCAAAAAGGGGCCACGTCGAAATGATTTTTTTCACGACGGACGGAAGGAATGAATGACACACGTACTCCATTCTTAGGCGAATATATTATAAGAATGATGATGACAGAATGATCTGATTATCTCAATAATATTGGAAATTGAAGAGGAAAAAACCAAGAACCATGCAAATAACGCAACTAACATTCAGCTGACTCTCGTGTTGCGAAATAAACTTTCAGAGATGAAAATGCGCAAGCAGAATCGCTAGACGTCTAGCCCGAAAAAAAGACTACAAACGTTATATTCTAGTGACCTCAATGCTTTAGTAAGCAAAAAAGATCACTAGTTCACGTGAATGCACCGAATCTTCAGCTACGATGCACACCACAGGAGTTTACAGGCGTGTCTCATAAAGCGCTGGCGCACTTGGCGCCGTCACGAGGCGGACAATTTTCCTCAAAGCTGAAGCGCTAGGTAACACAACGCGTTGCAACGGCCGCTCAAGTTATATGATGATTAACCATTTTTTTAATTGTTCCGTCTTTCATAGTTTTTCTCTTGTAAACGATACTCCTTTTTTTATCAGAAACATTTGAATGTTCGCCAAGCAAAATTAGCAAGAACAATTAAAGCGGCACGACGAGTTGCGGTTAGTGTTTCGAGTCAATTCCAGTCGAAGTCGCTGTAATTGACTTTTTCGCGCAGATTCGCATCGACTCGCATTCAACGCAAGACGGCTTCGCTTTGAAAAAGAAATTGCGAAAACCGCGGAAAAATATTGCAAACCAATCAGCGAATTGCAAAAAACCAAGAGTTTTCTAGTCCGCCGGCCGTGCACTACTCTCGGACAATTAAGTGAGCTTCGACGAAGAGGATTCAACGCGCTTCGGCTGTCAGTCGAATTCTGCGTTGATTCGAAACAATAGCTGCGACAATAGTCAATTTTCACTATCCCATCGAATTTTCAGAGGTCCTGAAAAAAATTGCCGAAAAAAATCGGCAACGATTGCCGATTTAAAAAAATGCCGAAATGGTCGGCGAATTCGGCAAACCGGCACACGAGGCCCTCATTGTCAGTCGACAATTTCGCCGGCGAGAGTGCGATAGAGCAAGTTTGCAACTTGGAGGAATTTGAGCCTTTTTTTCTATTGAAAAGTATAAAAAATTGATTTTTAGGGGGTTTTTGATCGTTTTTTGTATTTTTCGAAAAATCAGATCATTCTTATAATATACCAGCCTGATCCTGCCGCTTCGCGGCATTCAGGCCGGGAAGAACAGTAAAAAATGAATCGAATGGGCAGACACGCGCACATAGGGCAAAAAGAAATCCACGTTGAAAATATTTATTTATTTTTTTCACGGCGGACGGAAGGAATGAATGACAGACATTCCATTCTTTGCGGAATATATTATCACCAGCCTGATCATGCCGCTTCGCGGCATTCAGGCTGGGAAGAACAGTAGAAAATGAACCGAACGGGCAAAGAGGCGCAGCCTAGGACAAAAAGGTTTCCACGTTGAAATGATTTTTTTCACGGCGGAATCATTCTTATAATATATTCCGCAAAGAATGGAGTATGTCTGTCATTCGTTCACGATGTCCGCCGTGAAAAAAATCATTTCAACGTGGAAACCTTTTTGTCCTAGGCTGCGCGTCTTTGCCCATTCGATTCATTTTTCGAATGAAAGGTCCCACTACTGTTCTTCCCAGCCTGCATGCGGCGAAGCCGCAGGATCAGGCTGGTAAGAATGATTCGCGTAAGAATGGAGTATGTCCGTCATTCGTTCAGTTTGTCCGCCGTGAAAATAAATATTTTCAACGTGTCTCTTTGCCCTAGGTTGCGCGTGTCTGCCAACTCTGTTCATTTTCAGGCTGGTTCAAGATATTTGTTTTAAGTTTCTTTTGCGCGCTTGCTATCGAAAATTGATCAAGAATTTAGAGAGGAGTTCCGATTTCAAGATTTGGCCTGAGAAACTGGTTTCTGAATTTTTGCGGTCGATCAAGTTCATTTTTTGAAAATGTGCCAAAATGAAAAGTTACAAAATATAATTCTTACCCTTTCGTAGACGGATCTACTACTAATTTGAGGCTGAGTAAACCTGGGGGTTCAGACGAGAACTGGAACTTGCGGCCCCTCGACTACCAGCGGCCACGCTACTCACCAGGCTATCGCCCCCATCATAAGAATTAAACAAAAAATCATAACTGGAACATAGGCAAATAAACAAAGTAGACCCGAATAACTTATTGACTCTTGAAAATTCGATATTCGCAACTTCCGTGGGGAAGGTAGATAAATTAATGGTGCAATTTTATATTACAAGAATAATTATTTAGTTTTTAAAAAGATAGTTATTGAAAATTGAAACTCGTTTGAAGATTATTCGATATTGAACAACAAAGGATTTACCGACCTCGAAGATGAAACTGTATGGATGTGCATAAACTTTCCTGAAAAATCATTAATTCTACATAATATTTTTTTTCAAACACGCAGTGCGCCGCCGACAATTTTACTTGCCGGCACGAATGCTTTATTTCGTTGTCTGACTGCGAACTCTCTCTCACGCTCTCCGGTCGATGTTCTCGGTAAAAATTATTATTGTTTTCTGGGAAAATGAGCTACTTGGCCTAGAAAATTCAAGCCGCGACGCGTGGGTCTCGCAGCACTATAGTCAAGTTTTTTCGCCAAATTGTTATGCGCCTTTAAAACTATAGTTCACTGAATATTTGCTATTTGTACAAATTTGTCTTTTGTATTTCTAATTTTTTTTTTGAACTTTACGAAGTTTTTCGGTTATTACTAAATATAATGATTATCATTCTTACCAGCCTGATCCTGCCGCTTCGCGGCATTTTAAAAAATCTCCTGTCGACGCGCAGGCCAATCATTCAGGAATTCTTCCCACAGGGGATTAAAATTAAAACAAATTGCTAAAAACTCACTGCTATCAAACGTAATATTACTTGCGTTAACTCTGGAGTACATGTAAAACATACTGAACCCAATAGATGAAGCAAAAATAAAAAGAAGTGCGATCTGAAAAGTCTGAAGGTAAATTAAGAAAAAAACAAATTTGTTACAATGATCAAATTTCTTGTGAAATTCCGAGAACTCAAAACATCGCTTGAATCTGTAAAGTGTATTTTCTCCCTTTCTTCGTTAAAGGAGGTGAGACAGGAAATTTCTATTTTTATTTTATTTTCTTAAAATGTAGACCCGATATCATCATTCCGGGCTGGCTAGGTGCGAATTTCTGAATCGCCCTCGTTTTTTTCAAATCGCCGCGCTCGAAAGGTCTGCGTACTGCAATTGCAAATCGTAGTCCACTCAATAATTGTTGTTTACTTCTTCTTTTTCTCTGTTTTTCAGGAGATTTTGATCGTAAATGATTGAAATGTAGGTAAAACAGAGATTATTGTAAATAACGTTTCACCGGAAAACTTCAAGAAGATTATTACCAGATTCAAACGAAGTGGCGATGTCCGCAATTCGGTGTCTCGGCGGGTCCCGTTGGGGAATCGGGTACAGTATTACTGGCGCGAAAAACATTTGCACTTTTCGCCGTGTGTTTTTCGAAAATATTTTTTCGCGCCATCGGAAAGATCAATTTTGTACCCGATTCCCCAACGGGACCCATCGGGCGCCCAATTGCGGACATCGCCACTTCGTTTGAATCTGGTAATAGATGAAAACAGAAAAACAAAACGTAAACAACAATTTTTGAGTGGACTACGGTATGCAATTGCGGTACGCAGACCTTTCGAGCGCGGCGATTCGAAAAAAAACAACCACTTTGCAAGCGTTTTTTCCAAAACGAGGGCGGTTTAGAAATTCGCACCTAGTCAGCCCGTCAAACTTTTTTCCCGTTTTTGAAATTATGAAAAACCGCATTGCATCGCTCAGTGCCGTTATTATGAGATTCAAACAAAGTGGCGATGTCTGCATTTAGACCGTGTTTAGGTTCCCGCCACGATTTAGATTACGGTAACACTCACTTTGGCTGTGCGAAGCATTTTTATTGAATTTTTCGACGAAAAAACCGTTTTTCTTTAAGTTTTTTCAGTTTTTTTTGCAAAAAGCTTTGAGAAAAGCAATTATATATCATTTCCAGTTTATTTGCATTGATTACTCTCCTTTTTTGTCGGTTTAACTCGTTTTTTTC
>LR563228.1:1739-13719 GCA_900536345.3 Caenorhabditis sp. 39 LS-2015 | reverse complement strand
ATTCCGAATCGTCGTGCTTCTCCATTGAAACCGACGCCGCCACACCTCATGGGACAAGAGGAGAAGAACGCTCATCTGGCTAGATTGATGGCTGATAAGCTAAATAAGTCAAATAAGCAGTACATATTAAAATGTTTCGTTTTCAGGAAAAGCCAGTCAGTGCTCCCTCCCCAATCCACCCATCTTCTGCTCCCCCAGCTCAACACGTTCCATCGCATCATCACATGATCAAGCCGAGCCTCGAAGTTTCACCGTTATCCGTTCCGCTCCCACATCGCTAAGGACACTCTTGCCATGGTCCAGTCCGTCTTCGACACAACGAAACCACGTCTTCCGGACACTCCAAAGGACAAGGAAGCCATTTCGAAGATAGGGGATCACTTGAGATTCTCGGCGGAGAAGTACGAGACCAACAAAACTCCGGATGCGTCTCGCCGTCGGCAGGACAGTGGAATGAGCCACACAAGTCAGGGACACTCGTATCAACATCACGATCCGATGGTGATGGAGAGATAAATGACCCATCCTACCGGAATGTCACTCGAATGCGAGAAGTGCAAGACATGGCAGCATACGCTGTGTATTGGAATGAATTCGACGAGCAACACTGACGGCTACATGTGTGAACTGTGTGTGCCGAGACAACTGCCGATTACCAAGGCGGAGGCGATTCGAATTCAGAAGAAAAAGTTGGCGAAGGTGAAGAAGTTAGAGAAGAAGGAAAAGAAACAGCGCCGAAGCGAGCCGCCAGAGCCGCCGAAGAAGGCTGTTGCTTCATCGTCAAGAAAGTCTGCCCCGATGGCCTACCAACCACCGGAGAAGAAGCTTCCGCAGCTCAACGATTACTCGAAGGCCGCCATTGCAGTTCTCTCGGCTTTGCCACAGACTCAAGGAGCTGAACAACTTCTGGATGATGCGCGACAGCACACGAGAGCCAAGAGGATGTATGTCTCCGAGAACGTTGAGGCGCTCGTCACCACCGAAATAATCAGTGCGAGATCGGTGCTGATCGAGATGAATGGTTACATTTCGATGCTCAACGAGGTGAAACGTCAGCCAGGCGGCGGAGGACACATCTTCCTCTACGACGGACTGATGAAGGGAGCATCTGGAGAGGATACTGGTGATACGCAAGAGTTGATAGTGGTTGATACCAGGAAAAAGGGCAACGACACGAAGCTGACGAGACGATCTTGCCAACCAAACTGTGTTCTGAAGCACGTTCTCGGAGAGCAAGTGACTCTTGGCGTCATGTTGGTTGCTACCAGAGATTCCCTACAATCAGGAAGTCACTCTACCCTTCGATCTCGATTGGCTCCAAAGCGAAGTGCCGTTGGAATGCTCTGACCACATTCACAATCCGTCATTGTGCCCATTCGAGTAGCAGCGTCAACGGAACCATGCTCTTCGCGGTTATCAACGTAGACAAGAAGAGGAGGAGAAGCGTCGTAAAAAGGAGGAGGAGAAAGCGATTCTGGAGGAGAAACGTCGTCTGGAAGAGGAGGTGAGACGTGAGCGAAAACTGCAAATGAAGGACAAGAGGAGAAGAGCGCTCATCTGGCTAGATTGATGGCTGATAAGGTAAATGATTCAAATAAGCAGTACATATTAAAATTGTTCGTTTCCAGGAAGAACCAGTCAGTGCTCCGTCTCCGATCCACCCATCTTCTGCTCCCCCAGCGGCCGAAGACGAGAAGAAGGCTGCTGCCGATGCTGCCGCCACCGCCGACGAGTTGGAGGCTCCATGGAATCCGCATAGGAGTTATGCCGTTGTCTACTTCAACCATGTTTAGTTGCAGGACTATAATCATCGTCGTGACCTTCCTGCCATCCAAGTGCTCAGCAAAAAGGAGTTGGAACAGTTGAAGAAAGCGGCCGACGACGAGAAGAAGGCTTCTGCCGTTGCTGCCACCGCCGATGAGTTGGAGGCTCCATGGAATCTGAATGGGAGTGATGCCGTTCTCTACTTCAATCCGATTTGGTTGCAGGAACATAATGTTCGTTGGGACCTTCCTGCCACCCAAGTGCTCAGCAAGGAGGAGTTGGAACAGTTGAAGAAAGCGACCGACGACGAGAAGAAGGCTGCTGCCGCCACCGCCGACGAATTTGCTCCGTGGAATCTGCATGGGAGTGATGCTGTTCCCTACTTCAACCATGTTTAGTTGCAGGACTATAATCATCGTCGTGACCTTCCTGCCATCCAAGTGTTCAGCAAGAAGGAGTTGGAACAGTTGAAGGAAGCCGCCGAAGACGATAAGAAGGCTGCTGCCGCCACCGCCGACGAATTTGCTCCGTGGAATCTGCGTGGGAGTGATGCCGTTCCCTACTTCAACCATGTTTAGTTGCAGGACTATAATCATCGTCGTGACCTTCCTGCCATCCAAGTGTTCAGCAAGAAGGAGTTGGAACAGTTGAAGGAAGCCGCCGAAGACGATAAGAAGGCTGCTGCCGCCACCGCCGACGAATTTGCTCCGTGGAATCTGCATGGGAGTGATGCCGTTCCCTACTTCAACCATGTTTAGTTGCAGGACTATAATCATCGTCGTGACCTTCCTGCCATCCAAGTGTTCAGCAAGAAGGAGTTGGAACAGTTGAAGAAAGCGGCCGAAGACGATAAGAAGGCTGCTGCCGCCACCGCCGACGAATTTGCTCCATGGAATCTGAATGGGAGTGATGCCGTTCTCTACTTCAATCCGATTTGGTTGCAGGAACATTATGTTCGTTGGGACCTTCCTGCCACCCAAGTGCTCAGCAAGGAGGAGTTGGAACAGTTGAAGAAAGCGGCCGAAGACGATAAGAAGGCTGCTGCCGCCACCGCCGACGAATTTGCTCCGTGGAATCTGCATGGGAGTGATGCCGTTCTCTACTTCAATCCGATTTGGTTGCAGGAACATTATGTTCGTTGGGACCTTCCTGCCACCCAAGTGCTCAGCAAGGAGGAGTTGGAACAGTTGAAGAAAGCGACCGACGACGAGAAGAAGGCTGCTGCCGCCACCGCCGACGAATTTGCTCCGTGGAATCTGCATGGGAGTGATGCCGTTCCCTACTTCAACCATGTTTAGTTGCAGGACTATAATCATCGTCGTGACCTTCCTGCCATCCAAGTGTTCAGCAAGAAGGAGTTGGAACAGTTGAAGGAAGCCGCCGAAGACGATAAGAAGGCTGCTGCCGCCACCGCCGACGAATTTGCTCGGTGGAATCTGCATGGGAGTGATGCCGTTCCCTACTTCAACCATGTTTAGTTGCAGGACTATAATCATCGTCGTGACCTTCCTGCCATCCAAGTGTTCAGCAAAAAGGAGTTGGAACAGCAGAAGGAAGGAAGCCGCCGACGACGAGAAGAAGACTGGAATTCACGAGATCGTCAAGCTGTCATCGATCAGAGCAAACACCAGATATTCTGCTGACACTATCATTTACAAGTTGATAACAAACTATGAAATTTCCAAGGTGATGATCAAGTTGACGGACATCAAGAAGAGCAAGTCGATCAAGAAGGTCTCCTTTTACTATTCTGCGAAGTCCGTCGAGTCAGTGGATCTCAAACTACATCCGGAGCTGTGGAAGAAATTCGCAGTGGTATCAGTGGGAGAGACCGAGACCGTTATCACTTTGTCACTTGTCGTCCCAATCGTCACCTCCTCGCTTATCATTGAATTCGGAGAGGTTGTCGATTCCCGTAGATCCGGCAAGGTTCACTGTCCCCGATGCTCCGGTTCGATCCGCGCACAATGCGGATTATGTCAGACCTGCGGAGAGAATGCGTTCCAGTTTATGAAGTGTCGCTCCATCAACTATTTTCTCTACTTTTCACGCTGTCTGCGAGTCTCTCTGCCTCCGCAACCGTCCACATCGCTGTCCAACTGCTACGAGACTCTCCGTGACGAGATCTAGGAGCTGTTGGTTCGTCTGATGTTTGGAAGAACAAATGTCATTACCACGGTCGATAATCTCATTCGCCGCCGTGCACATCATCATCGCAGTGCTATCCGACCCACTAAGGTGAGATGATATTTTAGTTTTGCATTCAAACTTATTCATTTATTTTCAGATCCTACGACCATCAGAGATGACCCTGCTGCGACAAGTTATGGAAAATGCAGCATCTACTGCTACTGCTTAGACTTTGGATCCGTCTCATCCGACCCACGTCCCAAGTTCCATGACCAAGAGGAAACATGGTCTTTTCAAAACACCCTTTTGGCTGCAAAAAGAAGGAGATGCTAGAAGAAATGCTAAATAATTTATTATTTTGATTTCACATTGATTAATGAGTATAAAGACGGGGGAGGGGGGGAAGGGAAAGAGAATAGGTTTAGATTAGTTATTAAACGCTTCACGTGGGGCAGCTTATATTCGATATCTGCCAAAGATCGACCACTCACGTAAAATTACACGTGAGGTCGGGAGAATTTCTCGTTTGCAGTGGTTTCACACGTGAGTGGCCGATCTTTTGCAAAAATGAGAATTTCTCTTTTCTTCGGCTGCCTCCCGTGAAACGTGTAATACCTCTCAGAATCTTATGCGCGGGGTACTGTAGTTGGCCAAGATGGTACTACAGCTGGCACAATGGTTGGTTTCAAAGCCTATTCCTGCTCTCAACTTTTCAAGCCGATATTCAAAGCCTGCGAAGCCATTCCGAATGTTGAGATGAAATCGAGTCAGTGCAGAAGCAATAGTTTCAAAACTGCATTGTGGACAGGGATCAGGTGCCAAAATTCAAATCCGATTTGGCGATTTCCGATTGTCTTTAATTTTTTCGAAATGTTGTGCTCATACCATGGCACTCTGACAATAAGGGTCGCCACCTGAGAGCAACAGAGATGCTGGAATCGTCACGGACTGTACCGTCGAAACACAACGAAGAACGACGATGCCTTTGAGACACGCCGAGCAAATATATTGATCAAGGTGCGGAGCTCTACCAGGAAAATCATGGAAAGATTCTCCGAGTTATTCACTCAGCCTCACGTTCAGGCTGGTAAACTTATAAAAAAATGACGTTCGAAAGTGCATTATACCAAACTTTGGTCAAATTTTGGTAAGCTTTGATCTAAGTTTGGTCAATCACACCGCAAACTTTGGCAAAGTTTGGTCAAACTTTGCCGGTGTTTGCCGAGAAAGATCACGTAAAATTATTCGTGGGCTCGGGATAAATGTTCGTTTTCAGTGGTTTTTCACGAGAGTGGCCGATCTTACAGTACCATTTTGGTCAACTACAGTACCAATTTGGCCAACCACAGTACCACGTTGGCCACTCCAGTGTAAAACCACTGCAAACGACACATTTTACGTGAGTTCATCCCCCTTCCCCGTCTTCATCTTTATTAATTATTTAATGCGTAATCACAATAATACATTAGCATTTCCGGAGTTTTGTTGTCGACATCTCGTTGCCCTCCTCGTCGACATTCGAATCTTCCGGCTCCAACTCGTTCATCGACATGCTCAGGCGGAGCAACTCCTCCAGATGGTGGTCTTCTAACTGGAGCAGCTTCTGTAGCATTCAATGTTCCAGTGGCAGGAGCTTGAAGAAGAAAGGTGGATCGGAGACGGAGCACTGACTGGCTTTTCCTGGAAACGAACAATTCAAATATGTACTGATTGTTTGACTCATTTACCTTATCAGCCATCAATTTAGCCAGATGAGCGTTTTTCTCTTCTTGTCTCATGCGGTGTGGCGCTTTCCACGAGCATTCAGACACATGGCGATGAACACGTTTCCAAGAGTAGTGATGACATCCTTGCTGTACGGAAGCTCTTTGTGAAGAAGACTTTGGAATATCACGTATGGAACATGGCGTCTCTGAAGAGAAGAGAGCTCCTCCGGGAACTGATAAACAAAGTTGGTGATAAGATGAGCTGATTGATGGAACAACGACGGCGAATAGTACTCGCGTTTGAGAGAATGTGCATCAAAGCCTCTGGAAGGTCTCCCTCCATCAGATGCTTCATGACGTCCTGGAACTGCACGTCGCCAATAGCTCTCTTTATGAAAGTCAGAAGTCCCTTCATCAGTCCGCTTCTCTGCTGATGACACGTGGTTCCATTGTGCTGAACTTGCTCTCACGGTCCTCCCTTGATCTTCGGATCCATTCCAGCTGGCGATGGAGCTGGAGCACCGTGTGGGATGAACTCTTCACGATGCGGCTCTGGTCCTCTCCATCGTCATCATCTTCCGGTTCTGGTTCTGGCTAGTCTTCGAATGGGATATCGTAAGAGGGGTCCGTCTTGATGACCACCTTAACGATGTGGGAGCGGAACGGACGACGGTGGAACTTCGAGGCTCGGCTTGATCATGTCATGATGCGATGGAACGTGCTGAGCTGGCGGAGCAGAAGATGGGTGGATCGGGGAGGGAGCACTGACTGGCTTTTCCTGGAAACGAACAATTCAAATATGTACTGATTGTTTGACTCATTTACCTTATCAGCCATCAATTTAGCCAGATGAGCGTTTTTCTCTTCTTTTCCTTCATTTGCTGTTTTCGCTCACGTCTCACGATGTGGCGCGTCCATTGGTTGTTGATGATGAGGTGGCTGATGTTGCTGCTGCTGTCGCATCGAGCTCGATTGTTGTGGAAGCTGTGGGTGCTGCTGATTCTGCGTCCGTCGTCTCTCCATCGTGATGTGGATACGAGTGTCCCTGACTTGTGTGGCTCATTCCATTGTCATATCGGCGGCGAGACGCATCCGGATTTTTTTTGTCGATATCTCATTGCCCTCCTCGTCGACATTCGAATCTTCCGGCTCCAAC
Organism: Caenorhabditis sp. 39 LS-2015; assembly: GCA_900536345.3. NCBI lineage: Eukaryota > Metazoa > Nematoda > Chromadorea > Rhabditida > Rhabditidae > Caenorhabditis > Caenorhabditis waitukubuli. The sequence continues at coordinate 6,963 of LR563228.1, read as the reverse complement.
TCGTTCATCGACATGCTCAGGCGGAGCAACTCCTCCAGATGGTGGTCTTCTAACTGGAGCAGCTTCTGTAGCATTCAATGTTTCAGTGGCAGGAGCTTCTGTAGCACTGCCTGAAGCTTCCGCAGGCAGCCAACTCTGATTGTTGCAAGTGAAAATCACGCTTCTGGCCATAGGCTTTGTCAACGTTGGCACCAACTCAACTCCCTCTGGTGGATTCATTCCCAACTCGTCAAGCAGATCAAGATCATAACGATTGATTTGAGCATGTCGTGTTTTAGGTCTATATTGTGGCGCATCAAATCATCCATATCTCCTCCGATGGTTTGGGCTGACTCGAAAACATCCAGAGATCTTTTCTAGCGCAGAGTCACCAGAAACTTCATACTGAGAACGATTCGAAACATCTGGTCGAACGGGTCGTAGCTCTTGAATTTGCGCTTTCCACGAGCATTCAGACACATGGCGATGAACACGTTTCCAAGAGTAGTGATGACATCCTTGCTGTACGGAAGCTCTTTGTGAAGAAGACTTTGGAATATCACGTATGGAACATGGCGTCTCTGAAGAGAAGAGAGCTCCTCCGGGAACTGATAAACAAAGTTGGTGATAAGATGAGCTGATTGATGGAACAACGACGGCGAATAGTACTCGCGTTTGAGAGAATGTGCATCAAAGCCTCTGGAAGGTCTCCCTCCATCAGATGCTTCATGACGTCCTGGAACTGCAAGTCTCCAATAGCTCTCCTTATGAAAGTCGGAAGTCCCTTCCTCGGTCCGCTTCTCTGCTGATGACACGTGGTTCCATTGTGCTGAACTTGCTCCCACGGTCCTCCCTTGATCTTCGGATCCATTCCAGCTGGAGATAGAGCTGGGGCACCGGGTGGGATGAACTCTTCACGATGCGGCTCTGGTTGAAGACTTTGGTGTTCGACGGCTGGTTCAGCTAGAGCATCAACTGCAGCTGGTCCCGCTTCGACATCAAATGGTTCATGTTCATCATCTCCATCCTCTCCATGGTCATCATCTAACGGTTCTGGCTCTGGTTCGTCTTCGAATGGGATATCGTAAGAGGTGTCGATCACGAATGGTTGATCCTTGCGGCACTCATTGATCTCATGCTGAAAAATTCAAAAAACTAATTTCAATATATGAAAAAAAAAACACGTACCACAACGCGATTAACACAAATCTCCATTCCGTTATTGGCCTTGAAAGCGGTTACATCGATGGTGGTGAAGAGGTCTATGATTCTGGCACAGCGGGTTCCAAAAGTTATGCACTCAATCGGAAGTTCAGCCAGATGAGCGTAATTCTCTGGTGCGGTGTGGCGGCGTCGGCTTCACTGGAGAAGCACGACAAGGCGAAGGTCCCACGAAGCAGAACACATCCTGGAGCGACTTGAGCCACATGTTGATAAGAACTGGCCGGAGCAACTGTCCGCTGATGCTGTGGCAACGGACGACGTTGACTGAGAGGAGTTCCAGAGTTTCATGAACAACGCAATCCAGTGGGTCAGCGCAGTCGTAGTTATGATCCTAAAGAATGAAAATGGGCTCAAAATAAAGATTATTGCACTATACAGAAGATAATATTTATGTTGGAGAATTTCTTCCTCTGTGTTGTCTTCGGGCTCCGAATCAATCCAGACTGTGTGCTCGTTGGCATCGTGTTTCCTACGTTCTTCGCCATTCTGAGTTCCATCACCATCTTCGCCGGAATCCTCCGAATATCTCGGTGGAGGAATTTCATAGTCATCCGGATTGAATGCTGCCAGATGGAAGAGAGTTGAGTTGTCGATGCGAATCGGAGGAATGACTTCTGGCTGTGGGTAGTAGGTGTCTTCCGGTTGGTCATCGAAAAGTGGACGCATAGGACCTTGCGGCCATCTCCAGCGGCGGCGATTCCATGGTAGACGACGACTCCGTACTTGTAGACTTGCGAGAGGAAGGTGATAGTTTGGACGGCCTTTCCAAGACCCATTTCATCGGCCAGAATGCAGTTTTGCCTGGAAACAACAAAATTGTCAAGTTATTAAAATGAACAATCGATTTACGCATTGTAGTGGCAGTACCGCAGCCAGTCGACGCCTTCAAACTGTTCTCGAAACGAGTTCCCATTCTTCCTTATTCCACTGTTGAAATCCTCGTCATCTTCGTTGTACGACGTTAGCTTCTTCTGGCGGAATCGCTTGCTCTTTGCGTCGACTCGTTTGTCAATCTTCAGGAGCGCTGCAGCAGACTTCCATTCACAATGGGCATATGATCCATTTCATCAAGGATTGCTCGAGTTCTTCCATCTCTCCCTCCTTTTCGTCCGTCTTCGTTTCCGACGATTTTGGTTTTTCCTCAGGTGTGTCTTCTACGGCAGGAGCTGGGACAGGGCAGAGCTGGCTGGATGCGGCAAACTGATGTTGACGGCGGCCAATTCCTGAAATTTAACGAAGAAAGGGTAGCATCTGCCATTTTCTATGTCTCATCTACTCCCAACCCTACTTGACCAAACTAATTCCTAATTCCACCCGTCAGTAGCCAATGTGCGCGTGGAGTACTGGTCAGCTTCACTTGCATGTGGCGACATCTTCCTTTTTCAAGGAAGGCGTGCCACGTCTCGTCCGTCCCCCAGTAACAGTGTGGTTAGGGGTTTTCACCCCGAGAGACACTGTACCGGGAGCGGAACCTCAGAGTTGGACTACAACTCGGTGCGGACATTCCGTGAAGGGTGCACGGCCCTTCACGTCGCCGCATGAGGCCTACAGTACTACAAGGGCTAGTCAGGGTGGAATATCTCCCTAATTTCTTAAAATTTTCTACCCATCGAACCGAATGCTCTCCTACTCGACCTCATGTGCTCCCAGTCCCTTCATAACTCCCAGGAACAGTGTGGTTAAGGGTTTTCACCCCGAGAGACACTGTTCCGGGAGCTCGGGTCTAGGACACACGATGCTCGTAGGAGAGGGACCTAAGTGCTCACGAAACTCTAATCTTATGCTAATTGTGGGGAGACTAGCCTAGTAAACGAAGAAAACGAGCTCACCGAATACAGTTTGTTGATCCGTGGAGACGATGACGATGGCGACGGCGACGGACGGCGAGACGGCGAACTGCGCGGCGGAGCGACCGCTCTCCAGGTACCCATGTGGCAAGAATGAGCGAGATTTGCTGGGGAGTGGGCGGAGTGACCAGCGGAACAACAACGGCACTCGCGGGCGCGCGTTGCCGCCAATGTCCAACCTGCGCGCTGTTCGGTAGGGCGCGCTTGCATTTGACATTGATTGGGTGCTCTCTCGCAAGAGAGACGCAGAGAAATGCGTCGGTTAGAGATAAATACTCTGCAGGTCTGGTAAATCGATAGGAATTGAATTTTATTCTATTTATCGTCCAATTTCTTCGTATTTTATTCTAGTTTGTTCCAATTTTATTCCGAATTAATTCCAAAAACGGTTTTGGAACTGAACGGAATTCGATTTAACTCTAAACTGGTGATTTTCCAATTTAATTGATGATAAAAGTCAAAGAATGAGTCAAGTTGAAAATGATAAAGTTGAAAATCACAGAAAAGTTGAAGAACGAGTCAATTCAAAGATAATTTCAAGTTGAAGACTTTTGGCCAAACAGATATTCAATTGAATTGCGGGCATTTTGGTCGGCAAGATTTACGCGCAATTGATAAAGGCATTCATCACTCATAAACATAGAGTTTACAAATTTATTATAGTCTTCTTCTTAATCTTCATATGCTCCATCGTCTTCTTGCCAAGTTGGCGGTTGTCAAGAGTGGACCAATTCAAAAAATCAAGTCTGCAAGTCCATGCGTCGAGTAAACGTCCTCAGAAGTGCCTTGGGGCGGGACAAAGTCGACAGTGATCGGGTCATCGGAGAAATCAATCAAGTCGTCGACAATCACTTGGAGTTCCTCTGGCTCTGAATCGGCGTCTGGCTCCTGAGCGGCAATTTCTGGAGATTCAATTGCTTCTGCTTCTGGAAGCTGTTCCGGGACCTGAAAACGAACAAAAAATTATAGAATCAGTTGACGCAAACGCTCTCAATAACCAACCTCCGGCTCATTCCACACATCCGCAAACTCGCACCCGTCACCATGCTCATCCGCCTCCTGAATACACCTCTCGACGAGCAGACTAAACGTCTTGATGCCGGGAAACTTGTCCATGACTCGAACCGACTTCGAGTACCCAAAAATCTGCGACAACTTGGCCAGCGTCTCATCCTTCGCCTTCTGCTCCAACTCCGTCTTCAGCCGCTCCTCCTCTTCCCGTTGCACCTCATCTGCCAACGTCCTCGCCACATCTTCGTCAACCTCCAGCTCCGTGGATCGGGATCGCGATTGGGATCGCTCTTGCTCTCCTCCCTCTCCCGATGATTGAGTAGAAGCCGTCGACTCGACAGAATCCGTCGTCGCAGAGTGCTTGGATCTCGGGCGCCACTGACCTTCACTGGGATGCGGGGGGCCATATCTCAAGAGGTGACGAGTCGAAGAGTGCCGTCCGTGGTAGCGGCGAGACGGCGACATTTGATGATGACGAGTCTGCTGATGGTGCTGGTGGGGATTCGGCAGATGGTGCTGGTGCTGATGGTGGTGGTGATGCTGATAGAGCTGATGGTGCGGGTTGTAGTGGTACACGGGTTGATGGTACGTGGTGTTGGGGGGTTGGTCATACTGCAGAGGGGCTATCGGCTGCTGCTGCTGAACTTGTTGAACCTGCTCATTCAGATTATTCAAAATCGAGACGTTGGACACCTCCAAACCGGCGCTTCTCTGAAACGGATTGTCCAGCGGACCAATGACAGTTGCTGGCGGGCTCGGAGGAGTTGGCGGTCTGAAATGAGGCAAATATGAAGTGTATTGGACGCTCCAACTGAGACCCCCAATGTTTCCAACTGTAACTTTCCGCAAAACAAAAAAATCGACTTTCTCCAACTCACTCAGTTCCGTAAAGCGGATCGAATCCATTGTCCTGCGTCAGCTCCCCAGACTGGATGACTTGCACAATCCGGGTCCACGACACCTTCTCGGGCACCAACAACGCCAACTTCTCCAGCCAATGACGTTGATCCGAGAGGAGCAGTTGGTGTTCCGAGCAGACCCTCCAATCCGGCGATCCCTGTTCGCACTCCAACGTCTGCTTGAGGCTCGGTCCATTTCTGCCGAGCGGTCCGTCAATCGGAAACATGATATCGTCGCCGTTGAACGTCGGCATCAACAGTCGC
>LR563220.1:0-17689 GCA_900536345.3 Caenorhabditis sp. 39 LS-2015 | reverse complement strand
AAGGGGGGGGGGGGGGGGGGGAATTATCACTTCGTTAAGCTAAATATTCACTACTACGACGTTTCGAAACCGCAGGGGATCACACCGTAAAATTGTATGGTTGCGAAACGTCGTAGTAGTAAATACTTAGCAAATTGGGGAAAAACGTTCACACCGACGTTTCGCAACCAGTCAAAATTTTTGAATTTTTGAAAAGTGAAATTTTATGGTTGCGAAATGTCGTAGTAGTCAATATTTAGCAAATCCAAAAAAATAGACCACCCCGACGTTTCGCAACCTCCCATTGCGAAGTTTCGCAACCAAGGTGGAAGCTATCATTCCATGAAACCGCAAGGTTGCGAAATGTCGTAGTAGCAAATACTTATGTTAGCAAATCCAAAAAATAGACTACCCCGACGTTTCGCAACCTGTCAAAACTTTTGAATTTTTGAAAAGTGAAATTGTATGGTTGCGGAACGTCATGGTAGTCTCATTCTTGGTTATTCTAAACACTTGCTAATACGACGTTTCGCAACCACTTGGGTCGATTGTTTCTAGGTTGCGAAACGTCGTGGAATGAAGCAAATCGAAATTTAAAAATTTTTAAAAAAAAATGAAAAATTGAAAAACCCATACCTCGAAATGGACAAGAACTTTGACAAGTCATGCTTCAACCGATCCACATCCGCAATCGTCGACAGCCCAGAAACCATGGGAATTGGATCGATGATGATAAGAATAGTCACTGATAACAATAGGATTCTCATGGTACTCTTCTGGTTGTTATCACTGATAACAATGCCTCAGGGGAGCTGCTGCTAATGATGAATGAAAGCGTCCGGAAAACAAGAGGAACAAGGCGGAAGGGGGCGTGGCTTCTGTGAGTTGTGTTGACATTTCGAAACCGGCCACCGGACGTGTGTATTTTGAGTCTGCTGCCCCTTCCCCCCTTGCCCCCTTGCCCCCTTCTCCTCCTTATAGTTGTTTTTGCGTATGCCGTTGTGTTGACCTTTGAAATCCGCGTATCGTATCCTATCCTGTGTTTGCTTATCACTCTTATGCCACTCTGAGCCATATCCACCTCCCAAAAGTGTCTCTTTTTCTTGCCTTTTCTCGCCATTGATCTTGAAGGACTTTGGAACTGGATTTTTTCATTTTTTTTGGGTTTAGGTACCATATTAGGTCAGAAAATTTAGGTTTTTGACTTGTAACTTAGAAACGGTAAGAGATATCAAAAAGGTGTCAACTAGGAAGTTGTAGCCCTCAAAATTCTACGTATTTTTGTAGTTGACAGGTTTTTGATATCTGTTACGGTTACCGAGATAGAGTAGTAGAGAGTTAACATGGTGCATCGCTCCCCACCAGTGGCATGCGAAATTCGCCCTAGACTACTAGAGCTGTATCTCAAAAATGGTAAAAGATATCAAAAAGTGGTCAACTACAAAAATACGCAAAATCAAAAGAGCTACAACTTCATAGTTGACTACTTTTTGATATCTCTAACCAAAACCGAGATATTGATTGATTTCCAGCGCAGCGCACACTTTGTACATGGTGCATTGACTGATAATGTTTAGTGCGCTATATGTCGGTAACGGTAAGCGATAGCAAAAAGTAGTCAACTACGAAAATACGCAAAATTTAAAGGGCTACAACTTTGCAGTTGACCGTTTTTTGATATCTCTTACCGTTATTGAGATATTTGTTAAAAACCAAATTGATTACTGTAAAATTTGATTATTTTTGAAACTTTTTTGAAAATCTTGTCATTAAAGACGTCACATTGTTCCAAAATCAAGTTTTATCAACAAATCAACAATTCCATCATCAAAAAACCGTCTTTTCCCATCTGCTCAAGTGTTCTGACTCATGATCCAGGTCTAGTGATGCGCATGGAATCTGGATGTTTGAGTCAACAATAAAGTACGTTCCACGTAAGTGCAAATATGCTCTGTTGCACTTTTGATAGGGAATTTTATGTATTTTCAGGTAAAATTAGCAAAAAAGTAAACAAATTTTGAAAAAAGTTCACTTCTACCACTTTTCAGGATTGTGCTGTGAAATGTCGTGGTTTCGAAATGTTATGATTTTTAAATGCTACGGTTGCGAAACGTCTTGGTTGCGAAATGTCGCGGATTTGAAATTTATTAATTTCAAAAGACCAAGCCAAGTTGCTGCTGTATCAAGTTCTCCAATCATAACCAAAATGAAAATCTTCGTGGTTGCGAAACGTCGGGGTTTCATATCAATATAATTCATTCATTTATTCATCCATTACTTCTACCCGTTTTATAAAATTTGTGGTTTTTTAAATTCAAAATTATAAGTAAATGTTGATCAAACGCTTCTATTCAAGAAGTGGCGGTTCCCGTAAATAATACATCCAGTAGAACACGTTGAACACTGCGAATACACCTGCAAAAATGGAAAATTAAATTTTTTGGAAAATTTGAAATGTTTCAAATCAAAACTATTGAATTTTTGAAATAACCTTGACATTTTCATTTACATTTTTCAAAAAAATTCAATTAAAAAAAAAAAATTTTAGTTTTTTAAAATTTATTTCTGCAGTTATTTAGCAATTTAACGTTGTTCAATTTGATTAAATTATAAAAATAAAAATTCAATTTCAAGATTAAACAAAAAAATAAATATTTGAAAAATTCTCGAAAAAAAAGGATTTTTTCAACTTTTATAAAAGTTTTTTTTAATTTTAAATAAAAATTTTAAACAACTTTTTGAAATAACTGTGAAATTTTCATTTTTTTAAATTTGTTTTAAAAAAAATATTTAAACTGTCTTTTCTCAAAAAAAAATCCAAATCAAGTCGACTCACATGGAAACGCGAATCGTGCGGCTTTATCAACTGCCAACGCTTTTCTCGAGAATTTCAGTGCTTTGTACATCAAATGAGCCGAGTTTTTGTTTAAATTGCCGTAGTATTTCGTCGGTCCCTCCTCGTAATCCGAATCGTAGTCTGCTGCTGAATTACGGTGTATTTTATGGGGTACTGGTAGGGATTTCGAAAAAAATTAAAATTTTATCTTATTTTGTTTTTGGCAACTTTACTATATGATCCAGTGTTTTTTTCATGTTTAATTTTTTGAGTTTTGTATTTGCTAAGAAAATCAGAACCTACCAATGATCGGTTTTCCTCCATAAGCACTTTGAATCTTCTCGGCCATATGGTTATACTTGTTGGCTCGACGCATATAACTGTTGACTAGGGCGAACTCGAGAAGCACTCCGAATATGAACAACATGCACACTAGAAACATGAAAGATTAATAAAATTTGAATTTGTTTTTATTTCAATATTTAATTTGCATTTCTTAAATTTAATTTTTTAAACAAAAATTTGAAAAAAAACGGTAATTTATAAAAAAAAATTTTAATTAAATTTTTACTGTAATTTTTTATTTTTAATTGTTGAAGATAAAATTCAAAAAAAAATATATTAACAACTGTTTGTATTTAAAAAATTTGAAAATTCAGAAAAAATTTGAAATTTTTATTTGATGGTAAGTTTTTTGAATAAAATTTTCAAAAAAAAATCAAATTTCAATTTTTTAATTTTTAATTTTCAAATCTGATTAAAAAATATATACTTTATTCTTGAATTAAAAGAAAATAATTTTTAAAAATTTAAAAACACCTTTAAAAATTTTTTTAAATAATTTTTTTTGAAAAATGGAGAATTTGGAAAAAAAATGTGACAAATGTGAAACATAAATTGAATAAATTTGAATTATACTTTTTAAAAAAATTAAAAAATTTTTTTAAAAAATTTCATTTTTTTCAAAATTTATAATTTTCGAAAAATTGAATTTCACTAAAATTTTACTAATTTTTAAATTTTTTTCTTCAAATTACCCCAATTTATTTTTCAAATATCTTCCCTTCTTCCCTCCAAAACTCAAAGATGACACATGACAGAACACGCAGTCAAAAATTCAATTTTCGTGTTTTTAACTAAACCGGAAAGTACGTTTTTTATCTGGCTAGACGCGGCGTGGCGGCACATGACACTGCCCTCAATACGATTTCCGAGTATCTCATTGCAGTGAAAACCGCTAAAGTTCCTGTTTTCTCAATGGAGCGCGCTTGCTTACCTCCGTAAAAGTAGTCGATGGCCTTTGCGTAGGAGACGGCTGGCAGGGCATAACGGATTCCGTTGCCCTGGAAAAAATGAGACTTTTTTTTCACAATTTTTTACGATGGGTAATTTTAAAAAAAAATGTCAAAATTGCAGAATTTAAAAAAATCACATAAAAATTAAATTCCAACTTTTGAAATTTTCTGAAAACTGAAAACGGAAAAACAAGATTTATTTTAAATTCAAATTTTTATTCAATTATTTTTGACAGTTATGTTTTCGAATTTATAAATTAAAAAAATTTAAAACTAATTTTTAGTTTTTTTTGAAATTTTTTTATTTGAACAAAAACACTCAAAAATCGGAAATTTTCGATTTTTTCGAAAAATCGATATGTCACTCGAATTTCAAGAAACATTTTGTCAGACATGCAGGCTGACACTGAACAATAAGTAAGAGGTAAGTAACGGCTGGACAAGGAAGGGGTAACGGCTGCGTAAGGTGTCCGTAACGCCTAGAGTCACAGCTTGCCTACCTCTTGGCTAGTCCTCACCCTGCCGTTGCTTTGCCAAAACCTTACTCTTTGACATCCGAAGTTTCGGAACCTAGACTTGCAAGCGGTTCTCTTCTAGAGGGGATTAGCCAAGAACTAGGTAATGGCTGACCACAAGATGATCTACGCATTGGCTAACCGTTGCCTAGCCGTTGCCTGGGTGTTGCCTAATTGTAAACCTTATCTACCGGTTGGTTCACAAGTCCTCCCTCCGGCATCAACAACTGCTTGCTGACTCCTAATTTCCTCCAAAAACAGTTTCCCTACCTGAGTACTCAACGTGAGCAGTGTAGTGAACGACAAACTGACTCTAGCCGGCACCGCCCTTCTGTCAATCCAAAAGGACACCCAAGAGATGGCGACGATCAACGCAGTGGGAATGTAACTCTGCACCAAATGGAATCCGATGGCTCTCTTCAACTTGAGCATTCCCAACAGACAACTGAACTCGCCGACTCTCGACGAATTGTGTGTCAGGGTGTACAGGAACACTCCGTTACAGTAGTCCTTGTCGAGAGCGCGAATATGGAACTCGGGCAGGTCAATGTCCGGATTGAAACGGATCGGATCGTTTGGGAACCACGTCACGTTCATCTCGTTTTTCACGTGAGCGTCTGGAAGGAAACGGGAAATTAAGGATTTAGGATTAGGGAAATTTTGAAATTTTTTGAATTTTTTTTGAAATTTTTTGAATTTTTTTTTTAATTTTTTGAATTTTTTTTGAATTTTTGTTTTTGTATTAGTTTGAATTTTTTTTTATTCTCCAAAAATTATAAATTTTGAAAAAGAAAATTTGAAAAAAAATTAATTTTTCAAAAATTTTCTTTAAAAGTTAATATTTGAAATGAAACTACGTATTTGTAGAATTTAAATTTATTTAATTAAGGTTTCACATTTTTCCATTTTTTCCAAATTTTTCAAAAATTAAAAAAATTATATATTTTTTTAATTTTTATATTTCTAAAGATAATTCTAATTTTTTCTCAAAAATCTAAAAATTAAAAAATTGACAATGCTGAGTTTTTCAACAAAAAAAATCAGATTTCTTGAAAATTTGAAATTTTTTTTTTGAAAATTGAATTTTCCTTTTTTTGTAAATTAAAAATTACGAATAAATTATTTTTTAAGCATTTACACTTGTTAAGAAGCTAGAAAAAATAATTCAAAAATACTTTTAAAAATTAAAAAAAAAAAATTTCACTGGATTTTTTTCTAATGTTCATTAATTTTTTTTCAATGAGTATTTTTTAGTCAATTCCAATTCCCACTGATGAAACTCACAACTGATAACTTTGATATAACACGTCTGATAGTCCAGTGGGTAGTCTTTCAAGTCCAAATTACACGCTGAAAAAAAAAATCATCTCCCCTATCACTATCATATTCGACTGCTCCTGCACCATACCCAAATTCAAAGTGACCCGAGTACCATATGAAATGGTTCCTTGTGGTGATATGAACATGTTGAAGTTGAATACCGTTACCTTCAATGATAATGTTCTCTATTTAAAATTAAGAAAAAAAAATCTGTCCAACCTTATGAAAATACGCAGTTCTGGCGTTGGCAAAATACAAGTCTGGCAGCCAAATTCTGTCCAAAATCTCCTTATCATTAATCAATAAATGCTCGGATCCGTTGTGTTTCATGTTGTCGTCCTGCCACGACATGTACAGGTACATGTCCATGTCGAATGTCTGAATACGACGTTTCGAAACTTTTCGTCATGAACACCAACACCAGATGTTCTTTGAATTTTTAGAGGGATCACTGGTCTTTTGGCGGATTAATTATTCATTTTTTCCGGACTTTCTGGGTTCGAAGAAGACCAAAAAGTAGTGGGAAATGGGGGAAAATAGTGATTTTTGGAACCCTGACGTTTCGCAACTACTTCATGAAATATTCTCTTTAGATTTCCATGAAAATTGCGTGAATTTTGGAACTGGAAATTTTTTAAATTTTTTGAATGAAGTTGCAAAACGTCGGAAAGCAATTAAGATAGTTTTTCCAAATTTTTTGATGCGAAATTGATTTTTTTTTAGTTTTAAATTTTAAAAAAAATTCGAAATTACAAAGTTTTTTTTTTGAATTTTTCAAAAATTTCGAATTTTTATTTATGAAAAAAAAAAATTAATTTAGAATAATTTAAAAAAGTTCAAAATTTTCAACAACAAAAAAAATTTAGTTTTTAATAAATTTATTAGTAATTTTCAAAAACATTTTCAAATTTCATTCATAGAGCTTCAAATTTTTGGAATAAATTTTCGAAAAAAAGTTTTTTTTTAGAAAATTGAAAAAAAAATTTAAAATGTTTAAAAATTTCATTTTTTCGTAAAAATATGAAATAACTCGCAAAATTTTAATATTTTCAATTTCGAAAACTGTCAAACTTTTTTTTCAAAAACTAACCATTTCAGTGGCTCGAAAGTTGCCCAAACTCTCGACATAGAACCCGAAATGCACTTGAAGTGGTTCTTTGGAATTGGCGTTTCGAGGCATTGGCTTGTCGCGCAGCATTTGGAATACTTGCGGATTTCCACTGGTTATTCGCAGTCTGAAAATTGAAAAAAGTAGTAAAAAGGTTTGAATTTTGAAAAAAAGTGATATTATTTTTTTTTGCCAAAAGATCTATCAAATTTCTAATAGAAAAAAAACTAAAAATATCCATTTTTGAAAAATTTTTAAATTCTTTAGAGTGTTTTTTTTTAATTTGGCTCTACATAATTTGCACGGTTTCAATATAATCAGTATAAAAATGTCTCGGCTCAAATTTTTTGATTTTTAAAAATTAAAAAATTTTTGGAAAAAAATTCAACGCTATACATATTTAACACAGTAATCAAAACACAACTAACAACCAAAAACTTGCAAATTTTAGAGGATTAAAAAATAAAATAAACAAAAACAAAAAACAATTCCAACTGGCCCCGAGGCTAATTTCCAGACAGACACTGGTCATTGGTCACTGGGCAAAATTGGCAAATGACAAAATTTTTCGCTTAACTCCTCCGAAAAAAAAACGTTTTTTCGTTCGTTAAGGTACATGTTCATGTTCGTGGTCAAAAATATGTTGTATTATTTTTTGAGAATATTTCATGAAGTTGCGAAATGTCGGGGTACTAAAAATCTTTTTTTTTCCACCACTTCCACTTTTTTCGGTCTTCTTTAAAACTCAAAAAGTTTGGGGAAAAAATGAATAATTAATCCGAAAAAAGACCAGTGATCTCCCTAAAAAATGCAGAGAGGTATTCGTGTTTTGGTATCATTTTTTATAACTCAAAAGTTATAATTCCATTAATTGAATATCATATTGGTGACTAATCAGCTACAGTAATCCAAAAACATTTACAATTAGAAAAAACTCACAGTAAAAAATAAAGATAAATTTATCAAAAAGTTTAATTTTTTTAAATTTGGAAAATTGAGTACTTTTTGAAATTTTTTTTGATCAGACATTGAAAACAAAAATTAAATGGCTTAAAAACCTAAAAAAAATAATAATAAAAGTTTGAAAATTTTTTAGAAATCTGATTTTTTTGAAAATTAATTTTTTTGTTTTTGTTTTTTTAATTTATTTTTTAAGTTCCTTATTTTAGAAAATTGAATGGAACCGTTTAACACGCACCCCGACGTTTCGCAACTCCATTCAAAAAATAATAACTTCACAGTTTAAACAAAACTTGAAAAAATTTTGAAGTTCTTCTAAAAGTTCAGTAAAATATATTAATTATTTATTGGTTTTTCTATGACCAATTAGCTACAAATTACTAATCCGACTACTAATTTTAAGACGCAAAAAAAGAAAAATAAAAAATTTTTGAAAAGAACTAACATTAAACAAGCCAAGAAGCAGTGAATGACCAGGAGCATTCTGACAAGAAGTTTGAAACCTAAAATTAAAAAAAATATATATTGAAAATTGGGTCTCGAAGCGAAAAATACACACACATGATCATATTTTCTCAATTATAATTTAAGGATGACGAAGAGAAATTGAAAATTGAAAAGTAAATAAATATTCGAGGAAGAAGCGGAAAAGGGTGAAGCGCGCGCGGGTCTGAAACGGACGTGATGAGTGAGGAAAAGTGGGCGGAGCTTAGAGGGGTGAGGGGTGAGGGGGGAGGAGAGGGGGCAAAGAGCATCCGGGGATCAGGAATCGGAGGAAAAAAGAGGTACAAATTGCAACAAAATTTTCAGAAAAATTTATTCATATTTTAATTTTTTTCCTTCCCAAACTTTGGTATACCCAAAATTCTATCTGTATTTACGAATATCTCAAAAACCATAAGAGATATGAAAATATAATCAACTACAAAAATATAGCCCTTTAAATTTGTAACGTTTTTGTAGTTAACCGTTTTTTGATATCTCTTACCGTTCCTGAGATACGCCCAAAGTAGAGTTTAGTGTGAATTTACGAACTTGCTATGCACCATGTTTAGTTTCTACTAGTATATCTCAAGAACGGTAAGAGATATCAAAAAGTAATCAACTACAAAACTACGCCAAATTTTAAGGGCTACAACTTTCTAATTGACCGTGTTTTGATATCTCCTACCGTTATAGAGATACATGTCAAAAACCATGTTGATTTCTCGAAATTTCCAAAAATCTCGTCATTGTTTCGTCACATTGGACCAAAATCAAGTTTTATCAACAGTTCTATCATTAAAACCGTTTTTCCTATTAATATGTCAATTTTCCTAATAACATTCATGAAAATCTCAAGAAACGCCGAGGTTTTTCAATTTTTCAATTTCATTTTACAATTGATTCAAGTTGAAAGCTAAAAGCTCAGAAATCAAAAATAAAAATAAAAATCAATAATAATAACAACAAACCAATAGCTCAACGCGGATGAAAAACATAAAACTCGTCATCTCCCGGCGCTCAGCACTCCGCAACAAACCAAGTGTAATTCGAATTGAATTCGAATTCGATGCGAGTAAAACGGGCGAAAAGAAGAACCAATTTAGCCGGACTTTGAACTCGGCGGAAAACTCGAAAAACTCGGCGAAACGTCGTAAACAATTCCGCTGCGAAGAGCACTTGGAACGGATAATTTCGCCATCACTTTCTTTCCCCACCGCTGATAATTTCCATTTCACTTGGCTTTTTATTACTTTTCCACTATTTTTCACAATTATAATGTTATGATGCCAGGGGTGTATACGGGCTTCTTTGTGGCTTCTTTTTGATGTGCAAAAATTAAAATTTCAAAAATTGAAAATAAAAACAACCGCAGGAAAATTTGCAAGATGTGGAGGTGGATGTGAATGTGGCTGCGCGAGCCTAATTGTAAGAGGAAGTTCAAATTGTCAATGTGAAAAGACTCAATTCTAAATCTCATGGTAGAAAAAATAACCTTGAAGTATATTGATTTATGATCGGTTTTCGAGACCTTTACAGCTAGGACAAAAAATGTTGTGATGCGTTTTTGGAGTGAATACGGTAGAAAAAACTCTTGTAAAAACTGTCAATTTCCACGAAATTTCGAGAAGTGTTCAATGTAATTTCTGGTTTTTAAAACTTACAAGGGAAGTTTTTTAGGCGCACAGGATAGATTTGGTTAAGAATTGACACAACGGTAGCAAGGGATCTAATTAGATACACCATGAAGTAATTTTGATCGGAGAATCATTTGAAGCTTCATATGAGCATTTTTTGTCATTTTTTAGTGATTTCTAAGGGTGTATTGCAGTATGGAAGGTAGCTATATTGATTGTCGAGCGGAATTAATTGCTTTCTACAGGTGGAACAAAAAATTGGTAAACACCAGAAAAATGCAATAAAATTAGCATGGTACAGTTTTCCATTCTAGATAAGGGTACAATTAAAACGGTAATGTGTTTTTTCAAAAATCTTACTAATTTTTTTCTGTTGAAAAATAGTATAGAGTATTTCTAAAGAATAGAGGTAGAGTTAGGTCAGACATGCGTCAGGCCTGGCCAAGAATTGCGTCAGACTTGCCGCCGAGTACGAGCAAAAACCCAAAGCCACCTGTCATTTTCCTGCAAAAATCCACAAAATCGGTTTTCAAAATTTTTGAAATATTCGAAAAGACAGCGAAATTGCCGAGTTTTGATGAGGATTTAGGCTATATTGCAGTTCATGAAATCGCAGTTTTCTAGGGAAAAATGGAAGAAAAAAAAATGGAGAAAAAGAATATTAGTTTTGAGAAAAACTAAAAAACTACTGAAAAATATGGAATGTTTTGAACAAAACTTGATACCCCCGACGTTTAGCAACCCAACCTCCATGAGCCATACTAAAAAATTCAAAAAATTTTTTTTAGAATTTTTCAATCAAATAAAATTAAGCTGCCTATACATATACATGACCAAAATGTGTAGTCCGACTAAAAATGGTCAAATCTTTTCCGAACATCATCTTTTCAGTTTTTGAGCCAACATGGCGATGGGGGCGGTCCGTCGTCAAATGGATGGAATTTAATTTGAGACACATAGTCGCCGGCCGTCCGCCGACTCGTTCGACTCGACTCGACTCGGCGTTCGAAAAACAAAAAATAAAAGAGGCGCGGCGAGGGTTCCGAAACGTTTCCCCCCCCCTCTGTTCTTCCTTCTTCCTTCTTCTTCTTCTTCATCCTTTTTTGCGGCTCGTCACTGAGTATTTTTGTGTGTTTTTTTGCTTTGTCTACTGCACACTGGTTCGGGTTTTTGCGCCGACGACTACTTACTCAAACTCGAAACGCAACGTGACCAGATGAGGTTTTTCGCGGCGGTTTTTCAAGATTTTCGCCGAAAAAAGAGGGAAAACACACAATATTATTCGTAAACGGTTCTTGAGGATTTTATACTGAAAAATGAGGAAAATAACAGTGAAAAGTGCAAAAAACTACTGGAAATGATGGGAAAATGGAAAATTCAAGAATTCACAGCAAAAATGCCGAAAAAATGACAAAAAAATGAGAAATTTCGCGAAAAATCGGAAAAAAACAAAAATTATTTCAAAAAAAATGAAATTTCCACAGTAACCCTGCGTGAACTTGTCATGCGCCTTTAACTGTATGGTGGTACGGTAGCAATAGTTTTTTTGTTTTTTGACGCAATTTCTGACGGTTTTTCCGAGTTTTTCGGAGGAAAAATAGTCAAAATTAGAAAGAGAGACTCTTAAAAATTAAAAAAAATTAAATTTCTTTCGCAAACATTTTTTGAGGATTTTATACTGAAAAATACAAAAAATAACAGTGCAGAGTGCGAAAAACTACTGGAATTGGCAAGAAACGTTGAAAATTCAAGAATTAGGACAAAAAAAGGGACAAAAAGTGAGAAATTTTTGCGAAAAATCTGAAAAGAAACAAAAATTAATCAAAAAAACAAAATTTCCACAGTAACCCCGCGAAAAGTTGTCATGCGCCTTTAATCGGTTGGTGGTACGGTAGCAATAATTTTTTTGGTTTTTGACGCAATTTTTGACGGTTTTTGTCAGGTTTTCGAGATTTGTTTGCATTTTCAAAATTTTCTGACAATTGTAATATATTTTTCATTGGCTCATCACAAAATTGAAGTTTGAAATTTTGAATTTTTCTCAAAAAAATGCTCTCAAAATTTTTGCATTTTTTTTTCATAAATTTGTTGTTATTGTTTTTTCTTAAACTCCATGTTAAATTTAGAAATTGCAACGAAAAAAATGCCAAGTTCACCTGAATGAACAAAGAAAAATAGTGTATTGAGTCTATGTTCAAACGGTGTTCTCACAAAGACACCCCGAGAAGGGGGGAGGAGGCGGTAATTTGACACGTTGACTAGAACTAGAGAAGGGAGCAAAAAACACGGGAAAAACATTGGAAAGAACGGCAAAAGAGAGAGAGAGAATTACTTCTTACTTTTCCCAGGAAACCCCCGAGATTCTTGAAATTTTCCTATTTTTTTCGACACCTTATGACGTCAAAATGGGTTATACAAGGTAATTGATGATGTCAAAAATTTTGAAAAATTGAAAGAAAAAATTTCTGTGGGTAATATGTAATCTGACACTTGAAAATGAGTCTAGGGTCGAAAAAGAGGGGAGAAGTGTCAAAAATCGGACTTCTGAGTCATTTCGATTTTTTTCGTTATGCTCCTTAAGAATTGTTATATAGACGCGTTGCGGTCGCGTCGCTGCTTCACAAAATTCAGTTGCTGATAATAGTTCCGTGGAGCGAGCTTGTAGCGTTGTATTTTTGCAACAAGAATAAAATAAAATTTTCCCGAAAATTCCATATGTCAGTCAGTCAGTCAATCTGTCAAAATCTTGGATTTTTACATTTCAAAACAATTTTTTCTTGTTTTTGATATTTTGTGACATTTTGGGAATAAAAATCGATTCAAAATTAACTGTAAAATTTTAAAAATTTCGAGAAAAAATTAATTGAGCCGTTACTTAATCCTTACCTAAGCCTAACCTAGTTCAGATCTATGCCGGAACAGTCCTTACCTAAGTCTGACCTAGTCCTCAGCTAAGTCTGACCTAGTCCTTATCTAAGCCTGGCCTAGTCCTTATCTAAACCTGGCCTAGTGCTACCTTAACCGTTACCTAGTCTTTAACTAATCCTTACCCAGTCCTTACCTACCCGTTACTCAACAAAGTTCTCATAAAAACTCTACAGAAATTACTCAAAAAACGTCACTTTTCAGCTTCAAAATTATGCCATATGCCGGTTCTCTACTAGCTAAGGATTAGCCAAGGACTAGGTAACTAACCGCTACCTAGTCCTTGCCTAGTCCTTACCTACTCGTTACTCAACTTAATATCCATAAAATCCCACAAAAACAGCTCAAAAACGTCATTTTTCAGCGCCAAATGATGCCATATAGAATGATGCCACCACCACCACGAAAGAAGATTGAATTTGAATGGAAAAGTCCATGACCATGACCGAATGCACATGGCACAAATCAAATAAAAGTGAAGAAATATATATATCTGGCCATGTGGGCGATGCTGGTCTCTCATCTTTCTTTCTTTCTCCGCTCCAAAACCAACTCAAGTGTGAACTATCAATTGTTTTCCAATTCTTCTCTTCCCTTTTTTCGCCTTTTTTGCTCGAAAAAATATTTTTCGAAATTTTTCGCCTTCCCCTTCGAATCATAGATGATGATTGCGTGTCAGTTAGGGGCCTTTTCTTCCTTGTTTTTCGACCCCATACTACCCCATTTTCCAGACAAATTTCTGACAATTAAGGCGGGAATTTTTAATTTTTTTTTGTTTTTTTTTTGCGTGGTTCTTTTTTGTCTGGCGGGGGAAAACAGCGGTTCTGGGGGTTTGACAAATAAAAACTGAATTTGTACAAAAAATTGGGTAAAAATGACAGAAAGATGAAATTTCGAGTTTTCGTGGTGGGACCCAAAAATTTAAAAAATTCAATTTTTTCCAAAAATTTTTGGAATATATACTAATCGATGGAAAATTTTACGCTGAACAACTTTGTCTCTTGGCATTTTTCATATAAACTCATAGTTCTTGAGATAGTCGAAAAATTCGGATTTCATGGCGGGACCCAAAACTTGAAAAATATCACATTTTTCAAATAATTAAGGTATTTATATCAATCAACGCGAAATTTTACGCTGAACAACTTTGTCTCTTGGCATTTTTCATATAAACTCCTAGTTCTGAAGATAATCGACAAATTCGGATTTCGTGGCGGGACCCAAACGCTGAAATTTTTTAATTTTTCAAGTTAGGCGAAATTTATATCAATCGATTGTAAATTTTACGTTGAGCAACTCTGTCTCTTGGCGTTTTTCGTGGAAACTGCTGGTTTTTGAGATAATCGAAAAATTCGGATTTCGCGGTAGGACCCAAAACTTGGAAATTTTCAATTTTTAGATATGTTCATCAATCGATAGGAAATGTTACGCTGAACAACTTTGTCTCTTGCCGTTTCTCGTGAAAACTGATAGTTTTTGAGATAATCGCCAAAAATTATTTCGGATTTCGTAGTGGGCTCCAAAATTTGGAAATTTTAATTTTTCTACATTTTTATACTGGAAGTTTTTGATTTTTTGAACAAGAAAATACCCATACCTATTTCACAGAAAAAGTAGAAAAAAAACAGAGAACAAAAAGAAAAAGTAGGGAAGGAACAAAAAATGTGGCTGTTCCTCATTCCTTTGTGAGCAATATTGTCATTCATTCAGCCGAGTGAAAGGTAAGAATGAGAATGGGAAACGGACGGAAAAGAATACGAAAATGTTGTTCTTTGTGTGAGGAAACAAGAGAAAATAAAAGAAAAAAAAACTTATACTGGAAAAAATAATTTTTTTCAATTTGTAATTTTTTTTGAACTTATAAAATTAAACATTTTCGTTTTTGCGGTGAAACCCAAAAAACTTGGAAAAATCTTAAATGTTTATATTTTTGCGATATTTTTATCAATCAATTGGAAATTTTACGCTTAACAATTTTGTTTTTTAGCGTTTCTCATAAAATCGGCTGGTTCTCGAAAAAATCGAAAAATTCGGATTTTGACAAGACCCGAAACTTGAAAAAATTGAAAACTTTCAAAACTTAGCGAGTAAAACGTCAATCAACAGGAATTTTTATGCTGAACAACTTTGTCTCTTCACATGTTCCATGAAAAAAACAGGTTTTCAAGATAATCGAAAAATTCGGATTTCGCGGTGGGACCCAAACACTAAATTTTTTTAATTTTTCAAAATTAGGCGAAATTTATATCAATCGATTGTAAATTTCACGTTGAGCAACTCTGTCTCTTGGCGTTTTTTGTGGAAACTGCTGGTTTTTGAGATAATCGAAGAATTCGGATTTCGCGGTAGGACCCGAAAACTTGAGCTTCATGAAACTTAAGAAAAAAGTGAGAATTTACTTAAAAAATTACCAAGAACAAGAGAAAAATTCAAAAAGTACGAAAAAAAAATGGAATTTCTGAAAAGAAAAAATAATATTTTTCCCGTTTTTTCTGAACTTTTCACTCCCACCCCCTCGTCCTCCTTCTCCCACTTGTTATTATTTATAGTAGACGTCGTCCGTTCGAGTACTGGCTTTTCGGGATTTCGTTTTAGTTTATTTTCACATTTTCTCCTTTGTTTTCTATTTTTGTTATAGGAGCTCGGGTTGCTGTAATTGTAAGGGACTGACTTTGGGTCTTGCAGCGAAAAATAAAAAATAATAATTTTTGAGTATATTTGATTGAAATTAAAAGGTATTGCAGAAAAAAAAATTATTTTCATGCCAAAAAATCGTCAAAATTCGCAAAAAAAAATAATTTTCAAAAAATTTGGAAAAACCAAATTTCGAAAACTATCGATTTTCAGAAAACATAGAAAGAGACAAAGTTGTTTAGCGTAAAATTATTTGTTGATTGATATACAAAACAACCTGACTTTAAAAAAATTAAATTTTTCAAAATTTTGGGTCTCGACACGAAAAAAAAACAGATTTTGGACTCTATCTCAAAAACCACCAATATTCATGGGAAATGGCAAGAGACACAATTGATCGGCGTAAAATTTTCTATTGATATAACACAGTTTGTATTTCAAAACTTTGATTTTTCCAAAATTTGGGTTTTGATACGAAAACAGATTTCTTCTCATATCTCAAAAACAATCAATTTTCAAGAGGCAAAGCAAGAGATAAAGTTGTTCACCATAAAATTCTCTATCAATAAATATCATAAGACGACTTAATTTCAAAAATTTAAAATTTTTGTCTCGACACGAAAACTTGAAAAACTCAAAATCTACCTTTTTAACAATTTTTGAGTCAAATATGTTATTTTTCATCAAAAAAAAATAGAATTGCAGCAAGAACAAGAGAAACATCAAGGCGGAAGGAAGAAAAGAAAAAACACATGCGCAAGCATGAGCTGTGAGCCGTTCGAGCGGAACAAAATTCAAATTGTTTCTATTATTTTTCTATTTTTCCTCAATCTAACACTATGAATATAAGAAAAATGAATGGGAAAGAAAGTTTAGGAGAACAAGGAAGTTTTTGTCGAAAAATGTCAAAGTCTCCAGAAAATTGCTATTTTTACTTATAAAATTTTTGAAAAATTAAAAAAATTGAATCATACTAAAAACATCTAATATTAATGAAAAATAAAACCAAAATATGGAAAAAAAATAAAAAATGAAACGGCAACGTTTCGAAACCAAAAATTCGCATTATTAGCATTTAAGCGTTCAACGCACACCCGTTTTCATCGAAAATTCAGCATTTGCGGGCAGAAAAATACACTTTCTGTGTCGATTAAAACAATGGATAATGCACAAAAGACGCCTCTAGGGACTCGTAGAAAATCGAAAAAAGGCAGAGAAAAAATAGAGAAAAAGTGAGAATTTCAGGTTTTTTCGAAAAAATCACGATGGAATTTTTTTTCATTTGAATTTGAATTGATTAATTTTTTAAAAATTGAGACAGTCCGACGTTTCGCAACTGTATTTGATATTGCAAAAAAGTTGAATTTTTAAGAAAATTAAAAAAAAATTCAGGAAAAATTAATTTTTTTTTCAATTTCCAAATAACTCTTTTTTTTTTGGTTAACAGCTTCTCTTAAAAGCTGCAGAAAACATATTTCGCAACCCCGACGTTTCGCAACTATAGAAAGTGCGATTTTTCAACTAACCCCGACGCTTCTCACCTTTTCAAAAAAAACGATTTTTTTAGTTTCCGAAACAATTCAAAATTTAAATTTAAAAAACAAATTAAAAATAAACAAACTCACACAAAAAAATAAAATTTTCAATTTAAATTTGAATTACAAATTTTTTTAATTTTTTTTTTCAAATTTTGCCAATTACACAATTTTTGGTTGAAAACTTCACTAGTTGGGTATAAAAAATTCACATTGTTACCCCAAAATTTTGCAACTCCGGAAACAACTTTTCCATTTTAAACATTCAAAATGAGCCGAAAATCCGTAATTTTCATCGAAAACTGCCAGTTTCAATAGAGGCACGGAGACACAAACTGCACATCGGTTTCGATCGCGCTCCATTTTAATCATTGTGGGAAAATAAATTGGCTGCTTAGGCTGAGTATTCAACGAGACACGGTTAAGCTCATTTAAATTTTAGGCCAGCTTGCTTTAACGTGT
>LR563216.1:0-18105 GCA_900536345.3 Caenorhabditis sp. 39 LS-2015 | reverse complement strand
GCGCATTTGACCCGGCCACGTAAAAATCAAATGGTACTCACGCGGAAATCGAACATTTTCAGAAAAAAGACACGCCAGCCTGATGCGGCGCAGCCGCACGTTCAGGCTGGTTATTATATAAAAATCATTCTTATAATATATTCCGCAAAGAATAGAATGTCTGTCATTCATTCCTTCCGTCCGCCGTGAAAATAAATATTTTCCACGTAGATTTCTTTTTGCCCTAGGGTGCGTGTCTTTGCCCATTTGATTCATTTTCTACTGTTCTCCCCGGCCTGAATGCCGCGAAGCGGCAGGATCAGGCTGGTGATAATATATTCGCGGAAGAATGGAGTACGTGTGTCATTCATTCCTTCCGTCCGCTGTGAAAAAAAATCATTTCAACGTGGCCTCTCTTTGCCCTGCCTGCTTGCGGCCTGATGCGGCGCAGGCGCAAGTTCAGGCTGGTATATTATAAGAACGATTCTTATAATATATTCGCGTAAGAATGGAGTATGTCCGTCATTCATTCCTTCCGTCCGCCGTGAAATAAATAAATAAATATCTTCAACGTGGTCCCCTTTTTGCCCTATGTTGCGCGTGTCTGCCCATTCGATTCATTTTCTACTGTTCTTCCCGGCCTGAATGCCGCGAAGCGGCAGGATCAGGCTGGTATGGCGAGTAATGACGGTTTGTAGGAAATGGGAAATGGGGCCGGAGAGGGCTCTGGGGTCAAGTTGGGTGGGGAGTGCCAATGACAGTTCCTTTGCCTTTGCCAGATATTGGGCTGAGCGTGCGGTTGATAAAGAAGTTGCGCCTGTGTTTGGTTTTGCATTTTTTTGCAGAGGAATTTATTTTTTTTGGCGGGGTTTACGGATATGTCAATCTTTTTCGCGAGCATGTTAGCAACCATTTTTCGATCGGCGAGTTGTCTGCGAGCTTCTAGTGTGGAGAGGTTGAAAAGTGCGTTTCTTTCTGGCGCCGTTTTATAATCAAGGTCGTTTATGGCTATATATTTATCTTTTTGGCGGGAATACAGTCTTCGGGTGAAGGAGTTTTGCACGAATTCTATATTCCTGATAATTGCTTTTTTATGTGGTGTGGTTATTACCGTTCCATATTCTAAGATTGGCCTTACAAACGATTTATTTAGAAGGGTCATGATTTTTGGTTTTTTGCTGCTAAAGTGGCTAAAGATTTTGTTGAGCGCAAACCTTGCTTTGGTTGCGTAGTTTGCAGTTCCACGGAGCTACAAACTGCACATCGGTTTCGATCGCTCTCCAATTTGATCATTGTGGGAATATAAATTGGCTGCTTGTTTCTCTTGGCTGAGTACTCAACAGTGACACGTTAAAGCGGGTTGACCTAAAAATTAAATGAGCTTAAGCCTGTCTCGTTGAATACTCCGCTTAAGCAGCCAATTTATTTTCCCACAAAAATTGAGTTAGTGCGCGATTGAAACCAATGGGAAGTTTGTGTCTCCGTGAGTTCGAACGTGACTTCTCACGACGATCGGCGTCTCTTTATGTCTGTGTCTCCACACGTGCTCTCACTCACTCACGCGTTACCACCTTCCTGCGGTACCCATTTCACGTGACCGTCGCCATTTTAAAAGCTGAAATAACTCATCGTAACACACCACTTCCTTCGCAGAGACCAATTGTATGCAATCGGAAGGCCACGATTGTCAGAAGCCGCACTTCAAAACCATATTAAAACCGATCTGATTCGAAGTATCCCCACAATAATTTTCTGGTAATTCTTATTCCTTTTCATTTTTTTAATCCTAAATTTGAGGTTTACTTCGATGTGCACGCTGATATTTCTTGTGGCTGAAAAATGTATATTACCAAAACTTGGGAGTCCCTATGCTACGAAACACATCCCTTTATTTTCTAATCTTCAACCATTATTAATTTCATTGATACTTTCACATTCTGTTGTTCACATTTTTACAACCATTAAAATTTTATACGGAGTTAATGTTCCAGAATCTATTAGTGTGAGTTCTCTCAACTTAGGAATTGAAAGTCATTGTGGACAAAAAATGAAAAATCTTTCACTTTTAGAACCAGATGTATGGTGTATCGTATGCGCTTCCCTTTCCAATAATGTTCATTCTATCTCAAACTTTCCGTTCACACTTATTTCATTTGATTACTAATTTTTTTCAAGGGTAAGTATATCGAGAGACTACAGACAAGTTGAAAACAATCAGAAGATTGACACGAAGACCGAAAATAAGGAAAGATTCTGCGTTACGAAAAATGACGTCTCAAATAGCTCGCCATGTTGCATTTAGTAAGCTTGAAATGGAAAACTCCGAGTTGGATGATCGTATTTACACATCCACACGATTGTAAGTCACTTCGAAAATATGTCACCTTATTGGAAAAACTCAGTTTTATATAAATCATTCTTTTTTTCAAATGGTGCCAGTTGTGCTACGGCACATGGAACGGGTCCCGCCACGCAGCTAGGTAGTAACGCATGAGGCCTCATGAGGGAGTTAGAACGAAGAGACACAGACATAATGCCTTGTCCAAAGTACCTCTATAGAGGTGCGTAGAGGTGTCCAAAGTTGCAAAATTTCGTAGAGATTGTAGAAGCCGTAGAGGTCCGCAGAACACCACCACGTAAAATTGCACGAAAATACGGTATGATGCGCTGTTTACCGTATTTTCATGCACATTGATGTGGTGGTGTTCTGCGGAACTCTATTATCTGTTTTTCAAATGGTGACAGTTGGACTTTGGGGACGGAGCTTGGGTCTCGCCACGCGTGAGCGCAGTGAGCGCACCTGTGAGCGGTTTTCGTCCCAAAAAATGAAAAAAATAGGAAAAAATCGTTGAAAACTGGCAAACTTCGAATTTAAATTCGAACGCAAACCGCTCACAGGTGCGCTCACTGCACTCACTGCGCTCACGCGTGGCGAGACCCAAGCTCCGCCCCCAAAGCCCAACTGTCACCATTTGAAAAACAGATAATATGACCTTTACGATTTCTACGAAATTTTGCCACTTTGAACACCTCGACGCACCTTTATAGAGGTACTCTGGACAAGATCACCATTTCAAAACGGACCTTGCCACTTTTAAATCGTAAAATGAATAACGTTCAAATTAATGATTTTCAACTAACTGACTTGAATTCCAGTCATGACTGAGATCATACAAAGTTATATATTACTGAATTCAAAAAGAATGGCCCTCCGTGCAAACGTGCTGTACGGAAATCGACCTTGTCTCGCCACGATCTTCGTGTAGTTCTCGGGGACAAATTAAATTTTTTTTTGTTATATTAGCGAAAAACATAAAAATAAAGTTAGAAAAAATTTCGTCCTCGGGGACTACACAATGATACACGAAGATCGTGGCGATACCCAGCTATTTCCACAAAGCATGTTTGCACGGTGGGCCATTTATTTTGAATTCAGTAATAAACGCGTGGGAGGTGGAAAATCAACCTCTACTGACCAGATAAACTTTGTTTCAGAGGCAATGTTCGTACAATGCTACGAGAAGACGCTGTACATAGGGTTCGATTTGCGATCCCACAACAAACTGTACAAATAATTCAAGAAGAAGATTTTGACAGAGGCTCACTTGTTTTTGAGTCTCCATAATACCATTATAATGCCATCGAAGGGTAGTAAAAGAAACACCGTGCTGAAGAAATCCTGCCAATTCGGAATTTTTCTTCTAATTTACATGTCCACGTTTTTCGTTAATAAAACAAAAAAATTATGAAATTTAAATATACTCGGTAAACGGCGGAAAAAGCAGCCGTTGGCGATGCCTTGGTTACACGTTGGCGATGCCGTACTCAGAACTTTCCCCACCGGTAACCAAGGCATAAGCAACGTGTGGGTAAGGCATAAGAAACGTCTGGGTAAGGCATAGGCAACGTCTGAGTAAGGCATAAGCAACGTCTGGGTAAGGGATGAGTAACGTCTGGGTAAGGGATGAGTAGTAATTATTGAAAAAATCAGAAAAGGCTATTTTTTTACATTGTTATAACAGTAATTTTGTCTCAAACAGTGTTAAACTGTCATTTACTCTAAAGAATATATGAATCGACTCTCTAAACTTTTTTTGATCCAAAAGTATACTTTAGGGTGTCATTACGCATTCACAACATTTTTTGCTATTTAGATGATGAACAAAATTACGCAAGATTTCGTTTTTTGTCTTGGAAAGTCGTTGCCTATGCCTTGGTTAGCCGTTACTATTGGTTGGTCTAAAGCTTCACAGAGTAACGCCTAACCAAGGCAAAGGTAACGGCTATCCAAGACAAGAAAACGAATGTTGTCCAACTTTGTGTATGAAATACTGTTATAAATTCGTAATGGAACACTATAATTGATGATTGGCCCACGAAAAAATGCTAAAGCAATTGATCTGTCTTATGCATACATTTTGAGAGCAAATTACAATTTCACACTGCTTCAAATAAAATTACTGTCATCAGAGAGATAAAAGTACCCATTTCTTCTTTTTTTATGCAACGTTAATTACCAGGCGTATCGTCTCACTTAGACATTTTCCTTGAGCAGCCGTTTCCTTTGCCTTGGTTAGCGGTTAGTTTCGGTAGTTAGGAAAAAAGTTCCAACCAGCAAATCCACCTAATGAATATTTTTGTGTGGAAACAGCAATTTGAAAGGTTTTGGATGAAATTACTGGAATCCGAGTAATAAAAAACCCCATGCTAACTGTTCCAATACCACTTGTCACCAGACGTTCCCCCTCACTTAGACGTTTTCCTTGAACAGCCGTTCCTTTTGCCTTGGTTAGTGGTTAGTTTTGACCTCTAAAGTAACGCCTGACAAAGGCAAAGCCAACGGCTAACCAAGAAAAAAGACAGAATCATTGTCTAATTTTGTGCATGATCAAATTAAATTTGTTGTCAATACGCAATAGAACTTTCAAAAAATACGATTGGCGCAAGAAAAAATGTATAAACAGAGGATCTGTCATATTTATACATTTTTGGGAGCGAATGACAGTCTAAAATTATTTCAGTTAAAATTACTGTTATAAAAGTGGTAAAAGAACTTATCAATGACCATTTCTGATTTTTTCAATAGAATTTATCACCAGACGTTTCCCCTCACTTAGACATTTTCCTTGAGCAGCCGTTCCCTTTGCCTTGGTTCGCGCTTATTTTCGGCATCCAAAGTAATGCCTCACCAAGGCAAAGCCAACGGCTCACCAACAAAAAGCGCTTTAAGCAACGTGTAACCAAGGCATCGCCAACGGCTGCTTTTTCCGCCGTTTACCGAGTATATTCAAAAAATTGACTACTCGGGAAACACCGGGTAGAGCAGCCGTTGGCGATGCCTTGGTCACTTGGCGATGCCGTCCTTAGAACTTTCCCCACCAGTAACCAAGGCATAAGCAACGTATGGGAAAGGCATAAGCAACGTCTGGGTAAGGCATAAGCAACGTCTGGGTCCGGCATAAGTAGAGACCCCGATGTTTCGCAACGCGACGTTTCGCAATTGTAACGTTTCGCAACATTCCCAGGTTTCGCAACTGTAATGTTCCGCAACTCGCCATCTCGCAACTGTAACGTTTCGCAACTCGCCACTTCGCAACTGTAACGTTTCGCAACTTTCCATTTCGCAACTGTAACGTTTCGCAACTCCACATGTCAAGACGAAATTTTTTTTGGCAGATATTGCGATTCGAAGTTAGAAACAGGATTGTGGACAGAAAAAATCGAGTTGCGAAACGTTACAGTTGCGAAGTGAAGAGTTGCGAAACGTTACAGTTGCGAACTGGCGAGTTGCGAAACGTTACAGTTGCGAACTGGCGAGTTGCGAAACATTACAGTTGCGAAATTCATTTTTTCAATGTTGCCAAACGTTACAATTGCGAAACGTCGCGTTGCGAAACATCGGGGTCTCCATAAGTAACGTCTGGGTAAGGGATACGTAACGTCTGATCAAGTACGACTGGCCCAGCATTCCTCCTTTTTACCTTGCTGTTGTATGCACATGTGAAAAGCGGCAGGCACGTATTACCAGATTAAAACAAAGTGGCGATGTCCGCAATTGGACGCCCGATGGGTCCAGTTGGGGAGTCGGGTACCAAATTCGTTTTTCCTATGGTGTGAAAAAATATTTGCAAAAAACACACTGTGAAAAGTGAAAATTTTTTCGCACCTGTGATACTGTAACCGATTCCCCAACGGGACCCGCCCAGACACCGAATTGCGGACATCGCCACTTGGTTTTAATCTTTTAAAACGGATCCGTACCGTCTCTACGCCGGCGGCCAGTACGCCAACGAAATCAAGCACGGTACGTGCACGCGCGCGGTTAACACGGTCCGTGCACGTTGGCGCACGTGTTCTGGACCCGCCGCTTCCACGTGTTGGAAGCGGTGCTAGGCGTTCTGTTCGCTTCTACACCTTCGTTATTTTAATTGATACCAAAAAAAACCCGAGTAAGTTGTACAGCTGCTTATGAAATTCATTTGGTGTCTAGAAAAATTATAAACCTCTAGGTTCTAATAAATATCAGTTTTTGCTCCAGATGCTGTATTAGATCGAAGAACCGCTGTTACATAAAATAAGTAAATATAATAAAAGTGTTTATAATAAGCTCCAATTTTTTTGGGATATGAACCTGTTCAGAAAATACCATAATCACTTTGGAATTCGAATCTTTGAAACTGATTCTTTTATGAAGTTGGCTGTACAGTCGTAATAGTAATTTCTAAAATGGGAACGAGTTAAAAACTTCTATACAATGAAGCTACAATTTAAAGTTGAGGCCTTGAAACAGAAGGAAAATAGGCACAATTGGGGGTTGAATTATTTCAGTTAGCACCGATGCTCAAGTACCCTGGATGGAAGTGATTCTTGTTAGTGACGGAAAAGTTAATGTAGGATGGCCACCGGACTTGATATGGATAAAATTGAGCTGACAATTGAAAAGAAAGTTGGATCTCAGGCAAATCTTATTCCGGATGTATCCTTTGGTTTTGTTTCCGAAGAATATACCTGTCCACTGGTTCGTAAGCCACCAGCCCCTGTAAGTATAGAAACGTGATAGAATGTTGAGTATTGGCAATAAAAAGCGATATATATATATATATATATGACACGTTTTTGAATACACGAATAATATTACACGTTTTTGAACACACGAACTTTTTTGCTGTTCCAGCTCTCGAGCAATCCGTAAACGTCGGTATGACGCACGTAAGCGATCGGCGGTTGACGTTGTCAGGGAATTTGGATGAGAATCGTCATTCACTGATTGAAAAGCTTTGACGACACGAATCTGAAAAAAACTAATGCTACCGTGCCTACATCTAACAGTTCTATTCTTATAGACGTGCATGCTCTTTTCTGGGCGATTGAATTTTATTTCGTGATTTTTATATTTCGGTAGATGCTGCCAAACTTTCGTCAAAGTTTGAATGTGGAAAACAGGAAGGTCTTTTTTCCAAATAGTGACAGTTGGGCTAAGCCACGTGGAATGGGTCCCGTCTGGTTGGGGAATTGGTTACAGTATGCCTTTTTTGTCAGCGCGAAAAAATATTTTCGAAAAACACGCGGTGAAAATTTGAATTATTTTAAGCACCATCGATATTGTACTCGATTAATCAACGGGACCCACCGATACACCGATTTGCGGACTTCGCCACTTCGTTTTAATTTTTAAATAAAAATCACGATATACAAGTCAATGGCTTCAAAAGGGCCAATGAAATCAATATTTTCTGATCATTCTTATAATATACCAGCCTGAACGTGCGGCTGCGCCGCATCAGGCTGGCGTGTCTTTTTTCTGAAAATGTTCGATTTCCGCGTGAGTAATATTTGATTTTTACGTGACCGGGTCAAATGCGCACAGAAACCATACGGAAAAACGGACATCCGGACAGAATAAGAAAGTTATTATATAAGAATGATTCCGCAAATGGAGTACGTGTGTCCTTCAGTCGTTCTGTCCGCCGTGAAAAGAAATAATTTCACACGTGGCCCCTCTTTGCCCTAGGTTGCGCGTGTCTGCCAATTCGGTTCATTTTCTACTGTTCTTCCCGGCCTGAATGCCGCGAAGCGGCAGAATCAGGCTGGTTTTTATATGCTCTTAATAACTTGTTCGTGTTTCCCTAACGAGTTGTAAGTTTCAAATTTGAAACTTTTTATAACGCCGACAATGCTTGCTTTACCATACACAATTTACCTGCGTTTGTAATCGTGTTAAACCAAGAAGCCAAAGAACCTGTCCTGGCCGCTTATCATCTATTTGAGAGCCATCAGATTTGATTGGAAGTGTGGATGAAGTACTCGGCATATCATATTCTCCACTTAACATTATAGATGTTGGCTGGACGTCGCCTTTGCCGAAACGGAACGACTTCGGGAGAACAGAGGAAGGAATACAATTGATGATCTGTAAACGCATGCAGTTTCTAAAACCTGTGCATTTCTAAGACACCTAAGCACAACAAACTGTTATATTTTTTTACAAATCTACTAATAAGTTCAAACGACAAGAACAAAAGAGTCTCTGAAAGAACACACCTGTCCCCATAAAAGTTCTCCGAGTCCGCAAACTATGCACACGACCCACTGTGTGGTATCAAGCGGAGCTGTTGAGAACCATTGACCTCCAAACTGAACTATCAAAACTTGAGATACCAATGTCGTTATCCAGATAACGCAAAATATTGGGTTCGTGAAGATTCCCTTAAAATGTTACGTTAAAA
Organism: Caenorhabditis sp. 39 LS-2015; assembly: GCA_900536345.3. Lineage (NCBI taxonomy): Eukaryota > Metazoa > Nematoda > Chromadorea > Rhabditida > Rhabditidae > Caenorhabditis > Caenorhabditis waitukubuli. The sequence goes on along the minus strand of LR563216.1, from coordinate 9,400 downwards.
AACGTCCGCTTGAAGCAACAAACTTTAAAAACATTCCTTTCGCCGTGAATTTTTCTTGCATTTATTTCATTAACAAGCGTCATGAGAACAAATGCGTTGAAAATTATTGTAAAATGTGCGCTGGGAGGAGAACCAAGTTGAGCGTTTCTCCCAGACGGTGTGTTTGGAATTAACTTATCTCCCCAAAACATGATTGCAAAAAGAATGGATAGTTGATAGACTGCGTGACCAACAATGTTTTTAACCATTGTTCGAGAAATAAGTGACTTTGTGCGTCCATACGGCTTCCGATCTAACAGATCTTCAGTTGGCATCTCGGTGGCTAGTGCCAACGAAGCCAAAGTGTCCATGATTAAGTTCACCCAGAGCATCTGCACTGCTTTCAATGGAGAATCACTAATCGCGCATGCACCAATGAAAGCAATCGTCACGGCAACAACGTTGACGGTCAATTGAAATTGCAAAAATTTTGCAATGGAATCATACACGTTACGACCCCACATAACTGCCTTTACAATAGAAGAGAAGTTGTCGTCCGTTAAAATAATGTCAGAAGCTTCTTTCGCAACGTCGGTTCCTGCGATTCCTAAAAAAGACACACTTTCCGCATTTCTAGTCATCATATCCTCCTATCTGAGACCACGAACGGAGTTCCAGGGAGTGGGCCGCCGACAATCTTGCCGGCATGAAATGCTTCATTTTGTTGTCTGACTGCCTAGTTTCTTTTGTGCTCTCCAGTCACCGGCGAGTAATTTCGGCATCTCTCGCGCTACTGCGAGCCGAGAAACTGGCCGAATGGAAGAGACGCAAACGGAAAAGATTAAGTATTGACAATCGCGTCAGACAACGAAATAAGGCATTAGCACCGGTAGCGTGATTGTCGGCGGCGCACTCTCTGGAACTCCGTGATTAGGTTAGTAGTTATTCAACAAACACTTACAAGATTCAAACGAAATGCGAAGTCCGCAGTTTGGTGTCTCGGCGGGTCCCGTTGGGGAATTGGTTACAGTATGCCTTTTTTCGTCGGCGTGAAAAAATGTTTTCGAAAAACACACGGTGAGAATTTGAATTGTTTTTCGCGCCATCGATACTATACCCGATTCCTCAACGAGACCCGCTGAGTCACCAAATTGCGAGCGAGGAGTCGTACGAGGCGCAAAAACTCGTCGCAGCCACGAGCTCTAGATGAAAAGGCGAGAGATCAGCGAACGGGCCATTCTAATTTCCAAACGATTGGCGAGCGAGCCGTTGAAATCGGCGAGCGGGCCGTATGCTGGGCCGAATGCTGATATTATGCGTTCCTCAAATCGTAAGAGATGCGATTCAAACTCAGAATGGCGTCCCGCCAAAATGAAAAACTACGGTGGAAGGGGCGTGGCTTGCTAATTTTTAATTTTATTTCGAAATCACAGATTCTTAATTTTTTGTCGGTTTTTTAACGATTTTCATGTATGTTCCGAGTGAAAATGCTTCTTTAAAATAGTTTTTAAAAATTAGCAAGACACGGCCCTTCCACCGTAGTTTTTCATTTTCGTGGCGGGACGCCATTCTGCGTTTGAATCGCAACTCTTACGATTTGAAGAACGCATAATATCAGATGAGTTTTTCGCTTCGGAAAAAAACAGATAAAATCTAGCAGATGATCCGAATATAGCAGATAATCCAAATATATTCCAAGATTCAAACAAAGTGGCGAAGGTCGCAATTCGGTGTCTCGGCGGGTCCCATTGAGCAATCGGGTACAGTATCAATGGCGCGAAAAACAATTCAAATTTTAACGTGTGTTTTTCGAAAATAAAATATTTTTTTGGGCCGACAAAAAAAGGCACATATACCGTATACGGTAATCGATTTCTCATCGGGACCCGCAAGTGGATTGATGATAAATACTCGGAGAACATACCCATTGCAAATCCTACATCAGCTTTTTTCAACGCAGGTGCGTCGTTAGTTCCGTCTCCAGTAACCGCCACCACTTCTCTGTAAATGAAATTTAGTGAGAATGAAATAAGTCTGAATGTTTGACCTGTTCTTGGTGTTCTTAGAATCAATAATACCCTTCACTAAAACGTATTTGTCAGAAGGTTGCGCACGAGCTAGAACACGCAACTTCGGCCAGATCTGATCAAGTTTCTGTTGATTTACTCTTCCATCTGCATCACGAATTCGAGAATTGAAATCTTTTCCTTCTAGCGCTAGGAAGTCTCCTCCCGGTTGCATGATTCCGCATTGCGTAGCAATTGATCTAGCTGTGTTTATATTGTCTCCTGTTACCATTCGAACGGTTATTCCAGCTTTTTGACACTTTGCAATTGCAGCAGGAACCTCTGGTCTCACTGGATCTTGGATGCCCATCACAGCGATAACTGTCTGTCCTTCTCGAATTTTTTCTTCATTTTCCCAGTCAATTTCGCCTTCATATTCCTCCTCATATTCAATTTTTTTTGAGCCGGTTGGAACCAAATCTTTGAAAGCTAAACCAATTGTTCTCAAACCATCTGAAGCCATTGGTTCGATCACATGCTGTGTCATGATGACAGCTTCCTTTTCGCCGAACAATTCAATCTTCCCTCCTTTACCAAATATATAACGACAACGAGTCAAGATAATTTCGGAAGCTCCTTTTGAATAGACTCGGTATTTGCCTTGCCCCAAGTCTATCACAGTCATCATACTTTTTCTGGAACTGTTGAATGTGAAGACCTTGAAAAGCTTTTCTTCTGGATATTGTCTTCGTAAATCTTCATAATTGCGTCCACTGTCCATAATAAAGCCAAAAAGCGAGCATTCAGTTTTATTTCCAATTTGCCCTCGTTGTTCTCCTGGATTTTTTGGTTCAACCACAGTTGACGAGTAGCCACTATTAATCACGATTCCATTGAAAAGAAAATCTCGTGTTGCTGGATCCAAAGATTCATATTTTGGAACAGTACCTTTATAAAACTGATCTGAAATTGACTAACTGTTGTTTTCTATTTGATGTTCTTACGATTGATGTACTGTTGGATGCATGTCATTCTGTTTGTAGTTAATGTTCCAGTTTTGTCTGAACATATTGATGTGGCGTTGCCCATTGTTTCGCATGCGTCAAGGTGACGCACCAAATTATTATCTTTCATCATCTTAAAGTTTTCAAAGGCTCAACTATTAGTAGCAAAGGCAAAGACATTTCTAACCTTTTTGACAGAATAAGTTAATGCCAATGTAATTGCTAGTGGGAGCCCTTCCGGAACGGCAATGACGAGAACTGTGACACCAATAATAATAAAGTTGACAAAGTGAGAAATATCACTGGCCTTAAAGGAAAAAATATTTTGTTTTCCGCCAAAGTAATCTAGGAATTCCGCGGAATTTCTAGGCCGAGTAAATCTTCTCCCCAGGAGCCCCCCTTTATTATTCACTTTTGAAATGGTGACAGTTGAGCTAATCCACGTGCAATGGGTCCCGTCATGCAGCTACGTGAACAACGTGAGAGAGAGAGTGAGAACGCGTGTGGACACGCAGAAAAAATAACGTAGCTGCATGACGGGACCCATTCCACGTGGCTTAGCTCAATTGTCACCATTTGAAAAATTGCATAATATTATCTGTTTTTCAAATGGTGACAGTTGGGCTTTGGGGGCGGAGCTTGAGTCTCGCCACGCGTGAGCGCATTGAGTACAGTGAGCGCACCTGTGAGCGGTTTGCGTTCGAATTTAATTTCAAAATTTGCCAGTTTTCAACGATTTTTTCCTATTTTTTCATTTTTTCGGGACGTATACCGCTAACAGGTGCGCTCACTGCGCTCACGCGTGGCGAGACCCAAGCTCCGCCCCCAAAGCCCAACTGTCACGATTTGAAAAACAGATAATACATTATTTACTTTTGCCTAAATTTACGACGCTCCGATAGTCTGCAGCGCTCCCTCTTTAGCAAAACGCGCGAGCGTTTGAACGTGAGTTTGTTTTTTTCACGCTGTGCAAATTGAAACATTCTAAATTTTGAAAATTTTTTCAACACAGCACGCTTGCATCAGAATTTTGAAAAACGTTTTTCACCTCGAAAGATTTCCCTTCGATGGCATATTTTGAAATACAATGGCGAATAAGCAGAATCAGAACTGTCGCTGCAGCAACAATTGATCCAATATAACCGATTTGAAGAGCCAAGTTTGAGAGCTTTGTTTGCAAAACCGACTTGGTTGTTTTACCAACGTCTTCCTCTTCGTGTACTATTAACTCATTTTCCTTTTCAATTCCGTTTGGCAAGCCGTTCGATAAGGATAGGGTGCCTGCAAAATCATTTTCAAATAATTCTTTTTATTACTGTTCTCTGAAGAAGCGCCCCCATAGCACGCAAAAAGCTCTTTCATAAAATTGCAGTTGAAGCCACGTCCATTTTGTGCGTGGCGAGTCCAACTGCAGATGGAAGAGTGATTTGCTTTCAGCTGCTCTTCCATTAGACCGCTTCGTCAGAGAACAGTAATATGTTCGCCAGTGTTCGCCAGCTTCTTGCGGCGCAGTGTTAAGGCAAGCAACGGATACTATTTTCAAGCTAATACTAAATTATTCGGACTTATTTTTGAATTCTGGCAAAATGAGCTGCTTGGCCTAGAAGATACAAGCCGCGACGCGACATGCAACGCTCATTTTGCCAGAAAACCATAATACAAATCGATCAGTTGTTCTCTGACGAAGCGCCCCTAATGGAAGAGCTGCTGCAAGCAAAAAACTCTTCCATCAGCCGTTAGTCTCGCCACGCTCGGAGTGGGCGTGGCATAAGCTGCAACTTTTTTTCTATTTTTTTCATGACTGCTTTATCGATTTTTCCCGAAAAAACCCAAAAAAAAATGGGGAAAAACTGTTTTATTTGGGAATTTCCGTAAAAATCCACTTCGTGCGTGGCGAGACCAACGGGAGATGGAAGAGTTTTTCGCTTGCAGCCGCTTTTCCATTAGGGGCGCTTCGTCAGAGAACAGTAATATGAAAACTCGCTGCCGGGAAAAAAATGCACTCAAACACCCAACGTAAATTTGCGTGTCTAACTTGATATTGTTTTCTGGGAAAATGAGCTACTTAAGTCACTTAGACATTTTCCTTGAGCAGCCGTTCCCTTTGCCTTGGTTAGCGCTTAATTTCGACAACTAAAGCAATGCCTCACCAAGGCAATGCCAACAGCTCACCAACAAAAAGCGCTTTAAGCAAAGTGTAACCAAGGCATCGTCAACGGCTGCTTTTTCCGGCGTTTGCCAGTTAGCCTAGAAAATAAAAGCCGCGACGCGTGGGTTTCGCAGCGCTACAGTCAAGTTTTTTCGCGAAATTGTTGTGCGCCTTTGGAACGGCATACGGTTTCTAACGCATTTTTTTTTTAAATTTTTGGGTTACTGTTTGAAGGCACATAACAACTTGGCGAAAAAACAATAATAATCCTGCTAAAGAATGCGAGACGGGATAACAGTACTTTATATTGCTTTTCTTCTCAATTTTTCCCGAAATCGCTAGCCTAAATTTCCACGCAAATGTGCTCCGCTGATAATAGACTGCAAAGTTACGATAACACTCGCTTTTTCCCACCAAAAACCCACTTAAACTATGCATCCAAAGTTTGGAGAAGAATAACGAACCATTTGTGAGATTGGTGATTTCTTCTTTCTTCTGGTCTTTCTTTTCCTTTGCCGCTCCCAGAAGACTCATGATTATACCAGTTTGACTATTCAATCCAACTGCAGTAACTAAAAACCTTCCAGATCCTTCCATGGCGTGTGTTCCTGACAGAAGTACTGGATCGAACTCCTCTGACTTTCTGATAAGATCAGATTCTCCTGTCAGAGATGACTCATCAATTTTCAGATCGTTTGATTGAATAAGCAGTCCATCAGCGGGTAGAAGATCTCCGTACTTGACTCGTGCAATATCTCCAACCACAAGCTCGTTAACAACTATATCTACAGGTGCGCCACTTCTTATTACAGAGAATTTGTGTTCTGTTTCAATTTTAGATTGCAGTCCTGAAATTGACTTTAAATTAAATAAAGCAAATTAGACGAAAAATCGAAAAACCTCTGAATTGTTTTTCTTTTGTCCAATCATTTAATGCGGTTACCAGTACCACAACTAATACCGCCACTAATATGGCAACACCTTCAATCCACCCAGCTTCCGATTCAGACGAATCATTATCTTTAATTATATACTAAGTGTGAGACGTTGTTGACGAGAAACTTACTAGCGTGTTCCGGTGGAGGTTTATAGAATGATAGTCCCAAAGAAACGATTGCTGCCACTAAAAGAATAACCAGTGTGATATCTTGGAGAGCTTCCCAAGCTAAGCGAAAAAACGACTTTGACGGCGCTGGTGGAATTTCATTTTTTCCAAATACAACACGTCGCCTCTCCATTTCGTGTTCATTTGCAGGCAATCCATTAATTGGATCTGTTTTCAGTTTCCTGCAGAGACCTTCGACTCCACCATACGAACTTTGGACCTAAGAAAAATTTAATTTTCAACTTATGAATTAGTGCGAAACACCTTTTCCAAAGCTTCAGCTCCTCTAAGCTCCATAAGAAGCTTCAGCTCGGAAATTGAACAGTCATAATCATCTTGTGTTGGCATCCTTACGCCAAGCTGAACTGAAATAGCTTTGAATGTTAGGTGATAGCAAAGAAAGAACTTCATAAAAACCATAGAGAAGAAGAAAACAACAACGAAAAAAGAAATAGGCACAGAAGAGAAAATTCAACTGTTTGACTGTCACAAACAAAAGTATAATATATGTATTGCGGTACGACAACGACAGGTTATTGTAATTGGACCAGGGCATCACAGCCACTGATGGTGACACAGAACGTATACCGATCAGATGCAAAGAGACACAGACATTTAACTATTGGAAATAGGAATTACGACTACAAGCAATTGATTACTACTGTTTTCCAGTACTACTGATTTTTCAGGGCGTGTCCTATCTCTCCAAGGCCAAACTTACTAAAAGTTCAAGTTGTTTTGTTTCCCTAATATTGACGCTGTTGCCTTCTACTGATTTTTCTTTGCTTTTTTTCTAGATCCCAATACAGTTTAATATTTTACGTTAATTTTTTTTCATTTGGTGCCTAAAGTTTTGATATTTATAAACTATTCTTTCAATGGAGCTCGGAAATTTTATAAAATTACTTCAATGTATAAGACCTTAGTATCCGCATTTAAGGAAGTATGCGGTTTCCGATTAGTTCTGTTTTTCATATTGCCGGAAAAATCTAAATCTCAACTAATACCAAATACAAGAACTTTAAGAGATGATTTTAAGATATATGCCTTGATTTGACAAAATAATTTATAATTTTTATGAAAAAAATGAGTAAGAAAAAAAAACAATTTTCAAGTGAAATCTATTCTTAATATTGAGCTCTGCATCTCCTAAATCTCTCACTTCGGCCGCGAGTTTAAGATTCTCTATAGTGCCTCTTTCTTTTTTTCTCTATTGGTTAACTTAATGGTTGCTATGACAAACATTTATCACTATCAACTTTCCCAAAAATTCAATATTTTAGCAATTGAAATAGTTTTGGACAATTTAATATATAAGAATGATACCTTTTGATATCTAGGGATCTTGACTGTTTAATATTGCCTATTTATGAATTGCAGCTTGCAGCTAAATTGCAGCTGAATTGCAGAAAAATAATTTGCTCAGTTTGAGAAATTCATCATGCAAAAACTACGGTGGAATATTTTGGAACCTTTTGTTCCAAAAAAATGCACTCATTGCCCATTTTTTTGTTGTTTTTGGTGGTTTCCAAATATTAGCGCTGATTTTTTTTTAAAAATTTACTAAACAAATCGAAAAAAAACCACCAGAAACAGATAAAAAATGCATTTGTTGAAAGAAATAGCAAAACAAGTTTTTTTGGAAAAAATATAGAAAAATAGTCCACCGTAGTTTTCCGAATATGCGATGGAACCCGCCTCCGCATTTGAATCTCAAATATTGCAAGACTCAAACGAAATGGCAATGTCCGCGATTCGGTGTCTCGGCAGGTCCCATTGAGGAATTCGTTACAGTATTTCTTTTTCCGACGCCGCGAAAAAAACATTTTCGAAATGAAACACTTTGAACTGTGAAATTTTTTTCGCTACAGCTATTGATACAAAATTCCAGAACGCGACATACAGATGCGCCCGATTGCAGACATAGTCGATTCGTATGAATCTTGTTAATGATTGTTTTCATAGAAAGTTGAGAAATTGAATGGGAATGAAAGAAAATGTGAAACAGTACAACTCTGAATGTTATATGCGTATCACTTCGAATATATACATATACTGTATTCATTCAACTTCCACAAGAAATTAACATAAGTCGTTACTGACGGCATAAAACTACGTCACCAAAAATTGTAAATACTCAGAACATAAATTTACAACGCAATATCCAGTAAAGTTTCAACCTAGAAAACAAGCCGTTTGAATACTGCAAAGTAATAGAAAAGCGAGGCCCATAATCGCAGGAAGCGTTTTGTTGAATAAGAATTGTGCTTGCCTAGTCGCAAAAACGTACTAAAGAATTGCTTAGATGTTATTGCTAGAGCGTGAGAGCTCAGGTAGCGAAAAGTGTTGATGGGATCCCGGATGTAAATGACACTACGCTTCGGTAAGTCCAAAAAACGCATATTGTACAACGGATTTTTATTGCCGTATTAATGCGTTTTTCATGAATAAATACAGCACTTTAAAGAAATTTATCTTCTGAAAATGACAACTATTCAATCAAACCAACTGTGAAACATATGAAACAACTATTTTCATAGCATATTGAATTTTCTCAATCAAACAATAAGGCCAATTTCAGTCTGCTATCCATAACAAAATAAAGATAATTTGTAAAAAAAGCTTCCGATCGGTAAGATGATCTAAACTGTGGCCGCGCCACAACACTTTCAAATAACGTTCACAGAAGGCATTGGTCAGTGGTGCCCCTTCAAACACAAACATGAGGATACTATTGTTTAAATTTGAGATAATAGCTTCCTCGGGAGCAAGCCGCTCACGATGACCATCCTCGGACAGGATGCGTCGAAAACAAGTCAGAGAAACCATAAATAGGCTTAGGCCCCCCGTCAACTTCCATGATTTTTAACTCGAGAACGAAACAAGATATGAGAAATCTGTTGACGCCATTATTCCTCCCTTGAGCTGAGCTATCGATCAATATAAAATCTGAAGATAACAGTCAACATTGACGGAAATCGCCCTTTTTCTCGGATCTGGGAAATCCCATTTGGGTTCGGGGTTTCGAAAATTTTAAAAATTGTTTTTTTCAAATAAAACATGAATCGATAGAGAATTTTACGCTGATCAACTTTTGTTAGTGCAAAAATTAACAGAAATGAATAGTTATCGAGATAAAATTGATAGAAACTGTTGT
>LR563212.1:3687-38265 GCA_900536345.3 Caenorhabditis sp. 39 LS-2015 | reverse complement strand
CTACTTGGCCTAGAAAATGCAAGCCGCGACGCGTGGGTCTCGCAGCGCTACAGTCAAGTTTTTTCGCCAAGTTGTTATGCGCCTTCAAAAAAAATTTAAAAAATTGCGTTAGAAACCGTATGCCGTTTTAAAGGCGCATAACAACCTGGCGAAAAAACTTGACTGTAGCGCTGCGAGACCCACGCGTCGCGGCTTGCATTTTCTAGGCCAAATAGCTAATTTTCCAGAAAACAATATTAGCAGTCTCACGCAAAAACGTAAGATGGTCTAGGCCATGTGTCGCCGCTCCTCTCCCACGGCTTCACGGGTCACGCCACGAAAAGGCAGAAAATGATGACAAATACGGTAGCACACGGCTGAAAACTGTTAAATCGAGGCGTGACACGTCAGGGTCGTGGACGAGGAGAGGCGCTACGTGGCCTAGGCCATTTTACGTTTTTGCGTGAGACTGCTAATAATATGTCTCTGAATTTTTTGCAGTTTCAAAGTTTTCATTTTAACACTTTTGAACTATTGTTTCTGATATCATTCTTAGATTCTTTTTTTCTAACACTTACAATTAACAGTTATTTCACTGTTTCAACATTTGCGTTTCTTCACTTTTTCACTTTCCAATGTGATACTAATTGATTGGATTCTGTGATGTACAGTTGTGGTTTGCAGAAAGCAACATTTATCTCTTACAAAACCATAACAGATATCAAAAATCAGTAAACTAAAGAGTTGTAGCCCTTTATATTCTGCGTATTTTTGCAGTTAATTGTGTTTTGATATCTCTTATCGTTTCCGAGATGAATGCCAAAATACAAAAACATAGCTTTCACTAGAAGTCTCATAGTTTCACAGCGGAAGGGAGTAGTTTCTGTAGGTCAAACTGCTGTTTCAAAGTTTTAATTTTTAAGTTTCTGAACTAAGAGCCAGCATTACTTAAACGGTTATTTCATTGTTTCAACACTCTCGTTTCTTCATTGTTTCACTTCCCAATGTGATCTGATCTTGATGTTCTATTAAGCTTCCGTGGTAAAACTCATCTATAGTAGCGGTTTGCACAAAGTAGCATATATCTCCGTAAATATGAAAGCAATCAGAAAATGATCAACTGGGGAACTGTAGCTCTTGATATTCTACGAATTTTTGTAGTTGACAAAGTTTTGATATCTCTTACGGTTAATGAGATAAATGCCATAACAAGACGTGTTGACCGAAGTCGACGACGTGTTTAGTGTTTTTTCGACATTGCCACCAATATCACTGGAAAAAGTCAAACACCAATTTTAAGAAAAAGTTTAGAAACACCGAAAATTTTACCATTACGTTTTTTGACAGTTTTTCCAACCATCCCACACTGGACAATTTTTTTCAAATGTTTTTTTTTCGTTTCAAGATTCTGATTAAACAATTTCTTTTTTTTGGAAATTATGATTTTGATTCTGTTTTTGACGATTTTTCAAATATGAGAAACAGTTTTTATCTTGGTAATAATAGAATCAATCAAGGCAACTTCTGGTATTGGATGTGTATATTCTAAAAAATGTTTGTAACAGAAACAGTTTCAGAGTTTCCAGGAAAGAATTTTTGCATTTGTACATTTGCTTCCGACAATTCTAACTTGAGAATTTTCGACATAATTTCAAAATTAACCATCAATATGAGGTTTTTTATGTTTCTCAAGATTCTTAAAAGAAAAAAATGTTTTGTCGATTGCTTTCGTTTTTACTCATTAACGTTTTTGAATAAAGCTATAATAAATGAATCTCTAGGCTTTCAAAAATGTCAAAAGTTGAGAATATTTCAATAGTCAAGAGATTTTTCCGTTACTGTTCCACAAAATGTTCTCTATTTCAAATATTTATTCGCATTTATTTATTGTCTGTCACTCGCCACGAACCTAGGTGCGATCGTCTCGAGACAATTTCCAATCGATTATGAAAATGGCGGTTTCAACAAGAAAACATCAGAAAACAGTGAGGATTTCCTGGGATTCGATTGGAACAAAATAGGAAACAGTGTGTTTTTGTCTTTCAAATTTTCGACCGACGTGGAATTATTATAATCTGTTTTTAAACGCTAAACTGGCACCTTGGGGAATATGTGAATCGAGTGGGTCTCGGCACGATCTAACAAAGTGAGAGAGTGTAAGCGCTAGTGGAGACGCAGACAGAGAGTAGCCGGGCAGGGGGGACTTGCAACTGTCAGAGGCAGGCACTAACAATTAACAATTTGTAAATTTATTTTTTTTCGCTTTTTTATATGCAGAAAACCTCCGTACATCAGAAACAACATAAATCTTTTGTTGCTGAAACTGCAAATTGTTCTCTTTTTCGAAAATTTCGAATTTTCAATTTTTTTTCCAAATTTAAAGGGATAAATGAAAACAATCAGCGGCTGCTAAATTTAAATTGTTTAAATTAACAGAAATTTTTTTGTTAATTTCTAATTTTTTTAATGAAAAAGTAAAAACATTCCTATTAAATTTTTTTTACAATTTTCCAATTTTTTCGGAAAAAGTTTTTTTTTGTTTCACAAATTTTTCAAATTTTTGAATTATTTCTGTTGTCAATGACCAACTTTTAATGTCTGTTTTGTTCAAACAATTTTTGAAAAAAAAATAATAAAAAAATTTCAGCTTACCGATCGGTTTATCGTTGAATGACTGCTGTGGTGGCACGTATACCGGTGCGATTGGCGCTGAAAAAAATAAAAAATTTAAATTTTTATGTTTTTTTCTGCAAATTATATCCTTTTTCTGTATGGATTTTCAGTGATCAACAACCTCAAGTTTAAACCTTCATCTCCAAAACGAAATTTCGAAAAAACCGAGAATAAAGACAGTGTAACTGAAACCGTGACTAACACATCGAAAGCGTGTATGTAGTGGGTGATATCAGCGAGGGACGGACGGGACGGACGGTGATTCACTGATAAGGTGATGGAAAGAAAGAAAACGGAGGGAAATTGCGACATTTTGTGCTTTGTTGTAGGCCAGAATGGGAGGAGGAACAGGAATACGAAAAGTGTTGTCAAATATGCAAAAAATGGTAGATTTTTATTATTTAGAAGTCAGGAAGGTCACAAGGTATTCATGTATTTTAACATTTATCTCGGAAACGGTAGGAGATATCAAAAAACGGTCAACTAGGAAGTTGTAGACTTTGAAATTTTGCGTATTTCTGTTGTTAACCGTTTTTTGATATCTCCTACTGTTAAGGAGATAACTGCTGGAATACAACAAATACTCCAGCTGTTGGAAGATTTTTTCGGAAAAACAAAAATTTCAGTTTTAAAAAATATTAAAAATGTTACGGTTTTAAAAGAAAGCGGTTATTTTGTCGAATTTTAAAAATGTGTCTTGCTTAAAAGGTGTCCTAGCCGTTTTATAAAAAAAAGTTAAAAATTGGCTCAAAAATTTGAAAAAAAATCCAAAAAATTTCAGTTTCTCAAAATTTTTTTTATTTTGAGAAAGTTCGAAGTTTCTTATTATTTTTCAAGATGCTAGACGAAACCTTTCAACTGTAAAAACATGTTAATTTGTATGCAAAGAGATAACAAACTCAACGGCTGAATTTGGAAAAAATCGTATTGAATCGTGGAAATTATGTAAAAATATAAAAAAAAGAAAATCGTTTCTGTTTCAAAAAATTTACAAGTTTTTTTCAAAATTGGTAAGGTTATTGTGAACGGTTTATATTACTTTTTTAACACTGACAGTTGTGCCTTTGGGTCTCGCCACGAGAATAGACGCAAGAGTGCGAGCGCTAGTGGAGACGCAGAGCTAGAGAGAGGTGTGGTTTGAACTGCAGACCTTCTACCCAACTGACAGTTGGACAATATAAGAACACATAATAAACTATTTAACATGTAAATTCTAAGAAATCCGAAAATTTTCATTGTCAGTTTCAAAAAATTCTGAAAAATGAGAAAATTTGAATTTTTTCAATATTCGCAGTTGTATTATAGGCAACATCGGTTCTGTTTCAAAAAATTCACAAGTTTCTTGTAATTTAATTGTTTGTTAATTCATTCATCGAGCTTTCATTAGTTTTTTCAAACGTTGACAATTCTGTTTGGGGTCTCGCGACAAGAGGTGCCGTTCTCATTCAAACTGCAAGCACAACTGTCAGAATTTGAAAACAAAACTGATAACAATGATATTTTCAAAATCTCAAGCTCAAAGCGACAAATTTTCAACACCTTTTCCCCACAAGAAACGTCTCCAAAATCAAATAAATTTCAAGGAGTTCAAAGTGAAAATATCGAAGAAAAAACTGCAAACTGACGAGCTCGATAAGGAGGAATATGACGGAAAGGATAACTGTGTCTGTTTGCATTGGCATCATTCCCCTTCTCACTTCTCTATGTATGTACTTTCTCTATTTCTATCGGGTCGTCGATGCCTCGGCAATTTACATAAGCAGGGATTATCATGGATCGGAGGGGAAACAGAGAACAAACGGAAACAGAAATACAGTTAGACGAGGGGGTTCAAAGGGGGTCGAAAGGGCATTTCCGACTAGGGAGGGTGGATGGAAGTGCGCTCTATGGACACATGGGACATTCTACTCGACCAGCCTCAAAGTGCGGCTACGCCGCATCAAGCTGGCTTGCCTTTTTTCTGGAATTGATCAATTTCCGCGGGATTACCATTTGATTTTTACGTAATCGGGTCAAATGCGGAGAGGAAACATACGGAAACCCGGACAGAATAAGAAAAGTACTATAATTTTGTTTAGTTCCATTCAAACGACACTCCAGAATCCCGCTGGTAGATCACAAAGTTCGAAGCGTTATTCCGGAGCATCGTACTAACCTTTTTGCCATCTCAAAAAATAAATAAAAAAGCGCAAAAAACCCGTCCGTCCATGTCCTTGAAAAACAAACTGACACACCCAGAAATACACGGGCGGCCCCTTCCCCCCGGTCAACTTCTAATTAAAATTGCTCTCTCTCTCTCTCCCTCTTTTCCTCCAAAACTTGACTCTCACTCTTTCAACTTGTGAGCAGTTTTTTGGCCCGTAGAAGCCAAGCGAAGAGAGCATCCGCATCCACATCGGCATCCGGAGAAAAACATCAGTCGACCGATTAGGAGCAATATTATAGTGGGTTGGAGGGGGGGAGGGGGCCAAAGAGACACACATTTTGAAGGAGGAGGAGGAGGAGGAAATTGATGGTGGGAAATGGAAAAGGAAAAGGGAAAACACACAGACGAGAGAGGTTCCTTGGATCACCTAGGTGACTGAAGTCTCCCCCTCCCCCCGGGGGAACGAAGAACGAACAAATTGTAGTTTGTAGTCGGTCAGGAGGGGGGGTGTTGTTGTTATCGGAGGGAACCAAACCAAAGCAAGGATGAAGGGTGATAGATAGTGATAAATAACAGAAATTTGAATGATAGGAAAGATTTCGGAGTGAAGGGGGAGGGGGGAGAGAGAAAGAGAAGGAGAAATATACTACAATTTCATCAAGGCCTGAAGATTCTGATAGACAGACACCCGGAAGTTTTGTCGACCAGTTGGGTTGCCAAACGTCGGATTATCGATTCGTAATAAGGCAGTACTTACAGCTCCAACCAATATTCAATTACGACTCCTTTCCTAAGCCTGGAGCAAGCCTGACCTAATCCTTGGCTATGTCTAACTTTCCTGAGTCAGATCATGCCCTGCCTAAGCCTAAGCTAGTCCTTATCTAATCCTTGTCTAATCCTGGGGAATAGCTGTCCCAAGGCTGCCTAGCCTAGAAATCTTTGTACAGAAATTTTAGGATTTCGAGAGCCGAAAAGTGAAAAACTAATTCTGATCTACCAAGCGTTATTCTGGAGCGTCGTACTAAAAATTAGAAATGTCAATTTTGAACTTCAACTTCTGAAAGTATAATTCTGGATAGTTCCATCCAAACGACAATAATAACGCCGGTAGATCACAATGTCGACAGCGTTATTCCGGAGCATCGTACATACTGAAAAAGTGAAATTTGCCTAGTAAATTCCAGTACGAGGCTCCAGAATAACGCCGATAGATCAACATGTTCATAGCGTCATTTTGGAGCATCGTAAGTGAAAAAACACCCAATTTAGTTTTATAAGCTGTGAGTTATTCTGGAGCGTCGTAAATACTGAAAGTATAACGAGTTTTACAAGATGGAAAATCTAGATAAAAAAGAAACTCAAAAAAAATCGACAAAAACCGGAAAAAAGTGAAAAGGTCCAAGGGAAATGTAACATGATCCGATGACTAGGTCTATGATATCATCTACTCTCCTATCAGCTGTTTGATTAGTTACTCTATGTATTCTATTTCACAATCTTTTTTTTTAACTTACACTGTAATGTGCAAATCAACCTATTTTCACTAGCCTGAACGTGCGGCTACGCCGCATCAGGCTGGTTTTTCATACTCCTTTCCTCCCAGCCAGCTGAGCTCCCGGCGAGCTCCCTGAAAAATAAAAAGAAGGTGGCAATTACATCCATTTTGCCCATTAATCATCAGGTTTGGTGGCCGACTTGGTTTCCATAACGAATTGCCGAAACCAGGCGACAAATTGGCACGTATAGTTGGATCCCTTCCCCCTTTTCCCTTCAATTTTTCCAATTTCTCACCCAACACGAAGGGGGTCTTCTGCTTCTTCTTCAGACGCCAAGTTATGAATGAATGAATGAATGAATGAATGAATGACAAGTCATTTATTAGCTATACTACCATCTGAAGAACGGAAAAAGAAAAGACGCGGCGAAAAAATGGGGAAAAAATGAGCAGGGGGTTTCGTCAGTTTCTCAACAGTGATTCGATATTCTTGGTGAAGCTCGACAAATCTCCCCAATTTGGTTGACCGGACGAGTTTTTGACCTGAAAAATCGATAATCGGAACTCGGAAAGTCAGTGGAAAGTGCGCTCTACCGAACAAAGTGCGGTAGAGCGCACTTACAGCGGGTTTATCGGTAGAGCGCACTTCACTTTCAACAAAGTACCTCCGATACGATTCTGTGGCTCTGTCGTCAGCAAATCACGCAAACTCGCTAAAAAAAATTTTTGGTTTTTTTTCGGATTTTTTCTGGACCCAAACTTTTATTTCCAACCAACTTACAGATTTCCTCCGATTTCCTGCTTCTTTTTTCTTATCGATTTCCTCCTCTTTTCCATGAGATTCCCGTCGACTTTCACGACGACTTATCGACCGGGATGGTGCGGTAGAGCGAGAATGAGAATGAGAACGGTCTGCAAGAAGAAGAAAAGATGAATTTTTTTGAATAAGTTTTTCAAGTTCCCCATAAAATTTGGAATCGATTGGTATATTTGCGGAGCCAAAATCGCGTCATGCAGGTTTGGCTCAACTGGGTAGAGAGGTGACTGGTAGGCGAAACACCCTGGTTCGAGTCCCCCCAGGGTCAAATATTTTTTTCATAGCTTGAACAACATTTTTATCAATATAAAAAGCCCTTTAACCTTGCAAACAGCGCAACCGCAACGCAACCCACTTGGCAGATGAAAAAATGGTTTTTTAATATTTTTAATATTTTTTCCAAATTCCCCATAAAATTTGTCGATTGGTATACTTGCGGAGCCAAAAGCGCGTCATGCACATTAGCTCAACTGGGTAGACTAGGATGACTGGTAGTCGAGACACCCTTCGAGTCCCCCCAGGGTCAAATCTTTTTTTCATAGCTTGAAGCGTAAGAGCATACCTTCATCTTCCTCCTCCTCTTCCTGATGATGATTCCTTCCACGATGCTGATCATGTTCCTCTTCAGAATCGTCCACCTCACTCGGCAACTCCACTTCAGCGGTATGCAGTGTTTCGACGGATCCTCTTCGATGACTATCGTGGTTTTTGACCATTTTCTTCTTTTTCTTCTTCAATTTTTTCTCTTTTTCCTTCTCCTTATGACTATGATCCAAGTCTTCATTGAATGGAATCACCACTTCCACTCCTTCTTCCTCCTCCTCTTTCCTTCTCATCCTCCTCCCCTCATCCACCGTTTTCGACCTTTTTTTCTTCTTTTTCTTCTTTTCCTTTCCTTCCTCCCCCCTCCTCACCAAATTCTGCTGTCCCCCATAATTCATCGGTGTAAAATGGGAGCTGGATGCCACGTAGTTCTGTCAAAACTAAGTTCTTAATAGGGCGCATTTGCATACCTACCTCCCCATCACGTATCTTATTGATATCCTTGACAAGTGTCCCATTTGCAGTGTATATCTTTTTGGCTCCATTGACAAGACCAATTCGATCGCTAACCACGTCCAGCAGCACGTCAATCGATGGAACTCGATGGGTGTTTAGAACAACCTAAGGATACTGAAATAGCAACAAAATTTATTAGGTACGTACCTGAATCCCCGGGAAAAACACGTCGCCATTGCGGAACACATGAATCCGTTTGACACCCACTGGATTCGTGCTGACCATTGTGGGCACCACGGGCACATGGTCCGAAGATCGACTTCGGAACGTGGTGGTGGGTGGTTTGGGCATGTATACGAATATTGTGGAGAAGGTGGAATGGAAGACGGGCAGAGGACCATAGAAACATGTCGGGCGGTGCATTTGTCACTAGGCGACCGGCGGGGCGGCTTGGTTATGCACGGGACGAGAAACATCCACAACAGTGGCGTATTTTTGGAAGTTTTGGAAAGTTTTGAACAGAAACTGAAGCAAATATTGCTGGCTTTAAAGACAAATTGCAAAATCGGGTTGATTACTTGAACTTGAAGAGAAAAATCCCTGAAAAAGTGATAATGCAGAGGATACACGCAATTTCGCAATACTGATTTTAGAAAAAACCGCTATATCCTGAAAACCACTAAGGATATTAAAAAGTTGTCAACTACAAAGTTAAAAAGGACAATTAGACTGACATTTTTTCTGTTGACAGATTTTTGATATCTCTCACGGTTCTGAAGTTATCAAGTTGTGTACCATGACATATATTTTGCCAGCAACATAGCTACAAGTGCGGTAGGTCTTGAAGATTTTCTCCTTTATCTCCTTAACGATGAGAGATATCAAAAACGTGTTAACTAGACAGATGTAGCCCTTGATATTTTGGACATTTTCGCAGTTGACCATTATCGGATACCTCTTACGGTTCTCGAGTTAAGCGGCGTACCATGTGGCCTAGTTCGCAACTATGTATTGCGTCTATACTTTTTCGTTCCCAGAAATCAAAATTCGTCATCCTCCCCATTCCCTTTGACTTCCGCACATCCTCCTCCTTCCCAAGGAAATTCGTCAAATGACCAGCCAAAAAGAAAACAAGACGAGAGAGTACAAGAGAGACGAAAGACTGATTTGATATCACTTGATTCCTCCCAATTAACTGGTCTTCTTCTGTCTTTTTTGGCCTTCAATTCGATTCTAAATCTAAATTTCAATTTGAAAAAATGCGATCGATTCTTGCTATCCTACTCCTGATTGCAGTGGTCCAGTCGCAATTTGTAAGTGTCTAGAAAGGTCTCAAGCTAAATATTATTCAATTTTAAAATGGTGACAGTTGAGCTACGCCACACTCAGCTAGTTGACAACGTGTGAGAGAGAGTGAGAGCGCATGTAGAGACGCAGAGAGAAAGAGACCCGAAACTCAACTGTCAGCGTTTTTTTGAAAAACAGATAACCAAAATGATCTTTGTCTTCGAAAAAAATCCCTTATTGTTAGGACCTGGCGTCAGCGACGACCTCAACGCGCCGCCCGTCATGGATCCGGTCGAAAGCGGCGAGGGTTCGGGAATGGGTTGGATGGAGGAGGTCTTCTACTACTTCTACTCCTGTTATGACTACTAGAAGACGGTTTAGGGATAGAATTAGAGAGAGAATAGGGTGGACTAGTACAGTAACCCAGAACCCACACGATTCCTCTGACCAATCTTTCCTTGATAAAATGAAGAGGAAACTTGGCGTCGGTGGAGGAGGTGCGGTGGCTATTGGGGCTGGTGTAGGAGCTGGGGCGGGGATCGGGGCTTCAAAACTAATCGATAGCGATCAGCCAGATGAGAGTTGGGTTGATAGAATGAAAAAGAAGTTTGGGATGCACCATGAAGTGTCAACTAGTACCATACCGCACACTACCGAGGCTCCGCTCGATAGTACCACTTCCACAACAACTACCTCCAAAAGATCGCTTCTAGATCGTGCTAAGGCGCATCTAGGTTTTAGTACAGTACCTACAGTAGACCTTCCTTCCACCGCTCCTGAACCCGGTTTCTTCGGCCGCGCATTCAGCAAACTAAAGTCCATATTGAACATAGGCTCAACAGACCCGGAAAAGCCAAACTTAGTGGTCAAATACGGCAAAAAAGCGGTTGAGAAACTAGGACCGAAAGTTCTAGAGAAGATCAAACAGGTCTCGAAGCGATTCGATTTGCCCCCTAATTACCCGTTCAAAAACGTTTCAGAACTTCCGCGGCATGTCGAGCTACTTCTCGACCGACGAAGAGTTCCCGACTCAACTGCAAAACTTCGAAGGACGAACTCAAACGGACCTTTTGACACTGAAGGATCGAGTTGAGAAACTGGAAAAGTTGGTGGAAGGATTGCAGGGAATACTGCTGAAAGAGTGGAATGTCACCGATAGCGGATCAAAGTATCGATTGTTTGACGAGCGCAAGAATTGGGATACCGCTGAGAGGCATTGTCAGGGTTTTGGAGCGCATTTGGCCATTATTGATAACGAGATTAAGAACAGTTTTGTGAAAAGTGAGTTTTTATCGTTTTTGATGAGTTATGAATATTTAGAGTTATTATTGTTTTCTGGGAAAATGAGCTACTTGGCCTAGAAAATTTAGGCCGCGACGCGTGGGTCTCGCAGCGCTACAGTCAAGTTTTTTGAAAAAGTTTTTATGCGCCTTTGAAACGGTAACCCAAAAATCGAAAAAAAAAGAAACCGTATGCCGTTTAAAAGGCGCATAGCAACTTGGCGCAAAAATTTGACTGTAGCGCTGCATGACCCACGCGTCATTTTCCCAGAAAACAATAATATTTCTATGGGTAAAATGTGATCGATCTTGAAGATTTTTGCATATATCTCGGTAACCATACTAGAAAGTTGTAAACCTTCCAGACCTAATAAACGGCAGCGAGACGTCCGACTTCGCGTGGATCGGGATGAAGACCAAAACCACCACCCAATCATCGACTTTCACAAATTTCGACTCGGAATCTCCGATCGATGGGTGTGCAGTGATGGATTCAAAGGGTGTCTGGTCGATCAGATCTTGTATTCAACTCCGTCCGTTTGTATGTCAGATTGTGTCATCGCAGAGTTGATTTTTCTTGTTTCACTTTTTTTTGTTGCTTTTTTTGTGAATAAAACTGCATAAATCGTTAACTATTTTGTGAACATTTACATAACTAAACAACTCTGCTCTGATGCCTAAAAAAAACAAAATTCAAAATTTAAAATTCCTCATTGAATCCGAAATGCGGATGATCTCCGTCTCTCGGCGCCGGATCGACGAGTCTCCAGTCGCGATTCAAATTATCGATTGATTTCTGCTCTTCTGGAGTTAGGGAGAATTCGGAAATGGAGATGTTCTCGGCGATTCGGTCTGGAAGTCGTTTTTCCAATTTTTTCGATTAAAAATTATTTTATTTTGTTTATTCGGGATATGGTAACTTGTAATTTGTAATTTCGCAATATATAAATATCTATGTGTCACAATCAAATCTCAATTTTCCGTTTTCTGCAAATCAATTCAATCAGTCGGTTTCCTCCTCCAAAAACGGGCGATGCGGATGATCGCCGTCTCGTTGGCTCAGGTCCACAATTCTCCAGTCCTTGTTGAGCCCGTCGATGGCCGAAACCTGGGCGGCGGTGAGTTGGAATCCGAAAACGTCGAGGTTTTCGGAAATTCGATCTGTAGAGAATAAGCGAGGGAAACAGTGTTTCGGGGGATATAAATTTTGTGAAAAATCAAGAAAAAAAGAGAAAAGAAAAAAGACATACGTGGAGTGACGGACTTTGGAATTGCGACGAGTCCACTGTCGACGAACCAGCGGAGGATCACTTGAGCGGGGGTCTGAAGCGAGTTTGGTTTGGAAATCGAATTGGCTGCGTACTTTCGCTGTCTCGTATTATTGTGTTAGCAAGCCGCGGCTCTGTGAAACACGGGCTGCTATTATGCGTTCCTCAAATCGTAAGAGTTGCGATTCAAACGCAGAATGGCGTCCCGCCACGAAAATAGAAAAAACTACGATGGAAGGGGCGTGGCTTGCTAATTTTTAATTTTATTTCGAAATTACAGATTTTTTAGTTTTTTGTCGGTTTTTTACGATTTTCATGTATGTTTCGAATGAAAATGCTTAAAAACGATTTGAACGAAGCATTTTCACTCGGAACATACATGAAAATCGTAAAAAAACCGACAAAAAACTAAAAAATCTGTGATTTCGAAATAAAATTAAAAATTTGCGAAGCCACGCCCCTTCCACCGTAGTTTTTCATTTTCGTGGCGGGACGCAATGCCGCGTTTGAATCGCAACTCTTACGATTTGAGGAACGCATAATTTGATCAATTTTCCGCTTTTCCGTTGTTCTCACGATTTCAATGGACATTTTGTATGAAATTAGTTAATTACAAAAGAAAAAATCTGTCGATATATTCTGCATATCTCACTGCTGAAACAAACATCGAAAAAATATGAGGAAAATTCATTTTTTTTATCTAGCCTAAATTAAATACCTATGGAAACTTATGGAAACTGACGGTAAATTATACGATTTTGACAATTTTCGCGCCAAAAAACGTCATTTGAATTTTGTAATGCTCAAGACTAACCTTGTCATGCGCCTTGGCAATCTCCGCAACAACCTCATTGGTCAGCACATTCGGATCGCCTTCCTTACGGAAGAAAGCGCTTCCCGGGTTGCCGAGTGGCGAGTATCCGACAACAACGATGCCCTTTTGCTTGCAGAATTCTCTCAGTTTCGTTTGAGTGAAGAACGGATGCAGTTCGACTTGCAGACACGCCGGTTTGATTTCCGCGGCATCCCAGACACGCTGGACTTGTTTCGAGCCAAAGTTCGAGAGACCGATTGATCGGGCTTGCCCGTTTTTCTGTGCGTGTTCGAGGGCCTTCCACGTGTCCAGATAGTCAACGTCCGAGTAGCGCATTTTTCCGTTTTCGCCGGCTGGAAAGAGCCCTTCGCCTTCGGCGTATCTGAAATTCTAGGTACTTATTCTTTTGTAACGTTTCGCAACATCCTCAGTGTTCGCAACTGTAACGTTTCGCAACTAAAAACGTCTCACTAACCCTTGCGGCCAATGAATCAGCATCATATCGACATAATCCAGCTGAAGATCCGCCAGAATTTGAGAAATGTTCTCGAGAGCTTTGGGCGTCGAGTGGAAGGTGTTCCACACTTTCGAGGTGATGAAAAGGTCGCACCGCTGAAGGGAAACAGGTATTTCTTAACCAGTTATAGCCCTTGATATTTTGCGTTCTTTTGTAGTTGACAGTTTTTTGATATCTCTCACCGCTAATGAGATATCGTCAAAATAGAGCAAACTCGCCCACCTTAACCGTTCCCTCGTCGAAAATCTCCTTCAACGCCTCTCCGACTTCCTTCTGATTCTGATAGACATGTGCACAGTCGATGTGTCGGTATCCGGCAGCCACAGCGACTTTCAGCGCCGCCGCCACCTCTCCGGGCTTGGATTGCCAGGTGCCGAGGCCGATGACGGGCATTTCATGGCCAGAGTTGAGACGGACCGATTGGGTGGGGGACATGGCTGGAAATTTGGAAGGGAATGGAAGAAAAGGTCTCGAGACGACAGTGACTGTACATCATAACGAAATGCCAAAACTTTGGGTCTCGGCACGACAAAAAAAATTTGAAAAAAAACAAAAATCACATCGATTACTCTTCCTAAACATCCTAATTTTCCATTTTTGGATCTCGCAACGAAAATTCAAAAATCCCGATGACAAAACGCAACTTAGCGCCCGTTTCCCAGCAATTTGTGACTGGAAAATCGATATCAATGACATTTTTTCATTGAAATTCGAATTTTCAGAGCACATTTTGCTAGGGAACGGGCCACAATATAAACTTAAATTTTTCAGGCTTATATTGTCAAGAAAGAGCTGCTAATCGCACAGAACACACTAGAAACTTCAAAAATTTGAGGGAAGGCCCAAAAATCACAAATTTCTGGACACAAACCAAAGAAAAAATGGGAGAACAGAACTATGGTGCTAGTTTACAATTAGTCGAGTTTGCCGGCGTGCAATGACCACATCGGCCGTACCGATAAACATCAACGGAACGATAGGAAAGGGAAATAGCATTAGGTAGTGGGACACGACAGAGAAAACAGAGAAAAGTGACCAAAAAACGGAACAGAAATGGGTCGGGGAAAATCGATGGATAAGTAGGTAAAATACGCTGTGAACGTATAGAAAATTTATGGAAAAAATGGGAAATTGAATAAGATAAAAATAAATTAATTTTTAAAACGAAAATGAGCTCATGTACAGGTTTAAAAAAGATCATATGAAGATGAAGAAGATGTCATTCAAAATATTCGAAACTTTGTACTTTTTGTACTTCTCATGAGAGGATTATTCACACAATTCAACACAATAAATATGTACATAAAAATCAATCAATAATTAGCGCGAATTTATCATTTCACTTCTTTTTTCTCTCCGACACCGGCCACGGATAGTGCGGATGGTCGACGCTTCCCATGATCGGATCGATGATGCGCAGGTCAATGTTCAGATAGTCGATTCGCGCCATTTCTTCGGGGGACAGGCGGAATTTGAAGATGTTGATGTTTTGGCGGATGTGTCCTGGAAAGAGAAATATTTACAAATTAAATTTTTGTAAATTATAATTTTCTCCATTTTTATAAAATTTTAATATTAAAACTTACAATTAATTTAAAATAGAAGATATTTGAAAAAAACTGAAAATCAAAAAAAAAAAAGTTTAAAAAAAAATTTATTCCAAATTTTAAATTTTGAAACTTAGATTTTTTTTGTCGTAAATTCAAAAATTGAGATTTTTTCTAATTTACAATATTAATACTTATTACTTAATAAATCGAAAACATGAAAAAATTTGAAAACAAATTAAAAATCGAATTTTTTAAAAATTTATTCCCAAATTTTAAAAGTTTGAAATTTCATAATTTTTTCCATTTTTAAAAATATTAATACTACTTTATAAATTGAAAATAGAAAATATTAAAAGAAAAACAAATTTAAAACCGAAAAATTAAAAACACTGATATTTTTAATTTCTTCAAAATTTAAAAATTTAAAATTTTTTTTGAAAATTGACAATTTTTCAATTTTGAAATTAAAAAAAATTAATATGCATTACTAAATGAATTTAAATCAAAAAATACTTTTTTTAACTTGAAACAAAAAGATTTTAAAAAATATACTCCAAAATTTAAATTTTAACCTCCAAATTTTCCCATAAAAATACGGAAAATTCACTTTTTTTTAAATTTGATTGGAAGAATTAAAAAAAATTAAACTCACTCGGATCCGACGATTTTACCACCGCACACAGATTGCTGTCGATGATCCAGCGGAGGAGAACTTGGGCTGGGGTCTGAAAAAATTCAAAAATTTTTTAAAAATTTGAAAACTTGTCAAAAATTCCAATTTTCTAGAATCTGGATCAGCAAACTCCCACCTTTCCATGGATCCTTCCAATCGCCTGAATCGTCTCGTTTTCCAGCAGATTCGGATGCTCCCTTCTCCGTTGAAATCGATTTCCGGGATTGCTGAGCGGCGAGTGGGCACATAGAGCAATGCCTTTTTCAGAGCAAAATCTGCGGAATTCGGTTTGCGAGCAGAACGGGTTCAGTTCGAGCTGCAAGATGGATAGGAATGATTTATTGGAAAAAATTTAAATCCAATTATTTTCAGGTAATCCGGATTCCGGAAAGCTACGATGAAAATTTTGCTGAAATTCTAAATCTCCAAAATTCTAAAAAAAATTGCCAACGTAAATACCTGAATAACTGACGGCTTGACGTCTGCCTCATCCCACACCCGCTGCGCCTGTTTCAGATTAAAATTGCAGAATCCAATGGATCGAATCGCGCCTTTTCTCTGGTACTTTTCCATCATCCGCCACGTTTCCATGTAGTCAATGTCCGACGCCGCCTTCATTCCGTTCGGAGCCAGCGGATGCAGCGAGCCGCCTTCTTGCCATCCCATCGGCCAGTGGATCAGCATCAGATCGATGTAGGCGGTGTTAAACAGCAGCTTCTGCACCTTTACAATCTCTTTTTCGCATTCGGCCGACGAGTGTTGAGTGTTCCAGATTTTGGCCGAAATGAAGATGTCGGCGCGCTGCAAATCATATTATGCGTTCTTCAAATCGTAAGTGTTGCGATTCAAACGCAGAATGGCATCCCGCCACGAAAATGAAAAACTGCGGTTGAAGGGGCGTGGCTTGCTAATTTTTAATTTTATTTTGAAATCACCAATTTTTTAGTTTTTTGTCGATACATGAAAATCGTAAAAAACCGACAAAAAACTAAAAAATCTGCGATTTCGAAATAAAATTAAAAATTGCAAGCCACGCCCCTTCCACCGTAGTTTTTTTTTATTTTCGTGGCGGGACGCCATTCTGTGTTTGAATCGCAACTCTTACGATTTGAAGAACGAATAATAGTAGAAATTCTGGAATCCCCTTCTCAAAATAGTTCCCAAACTCTCACCTCGGCATTCCGATCGACCAACCACTGATTGACAGCATCAGCAACTTGCGGCATGTTTTCGAACGATGCGGCACAGTCGATATGGCGGTATCCGGCATCCAGAGCGTCTCGGACACGTGCGGCGGTCACCGAAACGGGCAGTTGCCATGTGCCGAAGCCGATGAGCGGCATGTAGAAGGTGGAGTGCAGTTGAACAACGTCCGTCATCGGAGACACGCGCGGACTGTAATCTCTTGAAGGCGTTGGAGGAGGAAGAATTACTATTGAAAGTTGGTTTTCCATTTTTATTCGCTTTATTTGATGAATCATTCTTATATAATAACTTTCTTATTCTGTCCGGATGTCCGTTTTTCCGTTTGTGTTTCTGTGCGCATTTGACCCGGTCACGTAAAAATCAAATGGTACTCACGCGGAAATCGAACATTTTCAGAAAAAAGACACGCCAGCCTGATGCGGCGCAGCCGCACGTTCAGGCTGGTATATAATAAAAAATATCTTTTAAAAAAGGAAAATACTGCAGCCGATTTTGAATTGAGCTCCGGAAAAAATGAAAAAATAAAACATTTTTCGTACTAAAATCGGGAAAACCGTCGAATTTATAAATATTCAAACCTAGCTTTCATAAATCAAAAAATTAACAAAAAAAATTAAATTTTTTTTTTAGATTTTTGAAAACTTCCAAAAAACATCAAATAATTATTTAAAAAATTAAAAAAATTGTTTCGACCACAAAAATCACGCAAAAAACGCAATCTGCGTGTTCATTGGTGCGTATTCGCTTCCTCTGCGGACCACTAGAGACACAGAACAGAAACAGGTGCGTCTTCTCGACGGATGGCTCGGATGACCTCACCGGGGTCAATTGTTTGTGCTATTGCGTTATCTAATGGTCCGCGGGGGTCGATGGATGGGCAAGAATGGTAGGGGAGAGAAAAAGAAAAAGGGGAATATTGGCCGGGGAGACTCTCCGAAAGAAGAGGACACTGTATTGCCTCTTTGAGAGCTTGAGAAGTGAGAAAAATTGATTTGTTTAATTTTTTTTTTCAAAAATTAAAAAATCGTAATAAACTTCAAATAAAACGTTTGAATTTTTTTTAAAAATTTTTAAACTAAAATTTTGTCAAGTTTAATTTTTGCCATTGTCATTTACTCATTATTTAACTTTATAAAAAATCTCGATAAAATATAAATTTTAAAACCAAATTTTTTTTTGAATTTTTTTTCTCGAAAATTTTAATTTCCACTTTTTTCGTTAGAAATTTTTCTATCAAACTTCTCCATTTAAAATAATACTGTTTACTCTATTTTCCATTGTTTTTCTCAACAAAAAAATGAAAAAACTTACAGATTCGCCCTGCCACGTCCGGCTTGGTTCAGTTGGGCCTGAGCCATGGTTTTCCGAGTTTTGACTGACTGAAAAATCGATAATTCAAGAGGAAAAGAAAAAGGCAATAGACATAATTGAATAAATCATGATAAAAATTCAAATTCCGCGAAAAAATTGATAAAAATTCGAGAAATTCACAAAAATCTCATTAAGTCCAAAAAATCTCAATTTCAACCTGAATCTTTAAAACTAGGTAATAATATCGATCAGTGTATGCTTTTCAAAGTCAATTTAACAATAAAAAACACTAATTTCCAGTTAAATTTAATAAAATTGTCAAAAATCCGGGAAAAATTCAAAAAACCTCGAAACCATGAAAAAATCTTCAAACTTCGGTCGAAAACCTTATCACTGATAACAAAAAACAGTCAATCAACGCTAATCGAAGCCGATTGACCTCTTAAAACACTAATTTCCAATCGAAATTGACGAAAATCTCAAAAACCAAGAAAAATCGTTAAAACCACCAATTTTCGAGCAATTTTCGGCGGAAATCCTTATCACTGATAACAAAAAAAACGTTATCAATTTTATTCCGAGAAGAAAATGCAAAATTTTGATGAAAAAAGCTGAAAAACCGACGAATTTCGGCTGAAAATGCTATAATTTCTATTTAAAGTTGACGACAATTTCCGCAAACACCGTGACGCAAAAATGCAGAATTTTGAGAAAAATTGGAGAAATTTCAGATTTTGTCTGTTTTTTTCTTTATATTTCGGAAAATTTGCCGAATTTTGAACTAAAATATTGAAAAATGGAAAATTATTAATAAATTAAATGTTAAACACCTGAGAATAAAAATAAAAATAGAAAAAAATGAAATTTCGAAAAAATCGAGATCTCATGGGGCAGAACATTTCAAAGTGCTCTCTCGTCATGTAATTACATGTATCAAAGTGATTTTTGATTTTGTTATCAGTTATCAGTTATTATTTATCACCAAAACATACTTAGAGCATAGGAATCGGGAGAAAATGTGGTTTCTGCCCGGAGCAGCTGAAACTGGCAATCAGCGAGTGGAAGAAATCTGACGAAAAAAAAATCCAGCTGTTTCTGAGTCTTATCAGTCTAATCAAAACCTTATCAACACTCCCTGACACGTCGAAAATGATAATCCAAACCTCTTTCAACTCCACCTTCCTCCTCCCGCTCTACATCCTCCAGGACTCCCGTTCCCTTCAATTCCCTCACCTTCTCATTCTAATCTTCGACATTCTCCTTCACTTCCTCGCCTTTTACTACGTCATCAAGTGTATTTATATAGTTTGGAGTATTCGTACATTCCATAAGAATCTCACTATTCTGGTGGTGATCTTTGGCGCTCAGTGGTTTGAAGCAGTGACGGGGAACGTGTTGATGAAGCCATATGAGGTTGGGAAGGTGTCAATTGGGAATGGGTCCATTATGGGTCCAATCAAACAGTTTTTCACCGTCGACCCATCCGGACTGATAGTCCTTGACCCGATCAATCGATATATTCCATTATTGATCGGCGGATTCCTCCGCTTCCACTTCATATTCTCCATGACAACTGTCGTCCTGGGAATCGCCATGGAGCGCGCTTTCGCCTGCTGGTTTTTGGTGGATTACGAGAAGAAACAGAGAAACTTCATATGGATTTTCATCTTTTTATCCTGTCAGAGTTACAATTTACTTGTCTCCAGTCTGTTTTTCTTCCATTTCTTCCACTTTTACTGGTTCATTTTGTTCAGCGTTCTGCCGAATGTACTGGGTTGCCTGGTGAGTTGACTTCGAAGGAGTGTGTTTTGATAGTGATAAGAGATAGGGAAAAGTGGTCAATTGCAAAGTTGTTGGTAATAATGTGGGCAATAACTTTGTAGTTGATGGTTTTTTGATAAAAATTGATTTGAGCAAGATAGCGCTAAAAATGTGCGCGCTACTTCTAAAACACCTGCTGCATATGAATCATTTTCAAAAAAATCGATATATCTCTAAAACTAAAAGTTTAATCAAAAACTTGTCAACTACAAAGTTACTCTTCACATTACCACCTACAAATTTACAATGCAAACCATTCCTTCAAAACCCCTCGATCCCAAGTTACAGAACCCCAAACTTGCAGCTCCTCAACATCTCGCGTCTCTACAACTTGCGAGTCACAAAAACCTTGGAAAACTTCTCAAATCCCGATAATTACAATTTGGCAGCCAGATTTCAAGCCAAGGAAAATTTCAGATGTTTTCAAATGATAACAACTGTTATCAATGTTGGAATGGGGTTGATGGTGTTTACCAGTGTGCTGACGACTATTATATATTTCAATTGGTTTCCGGATTGGGATACTTTACTGAACTTTTTGTTTCAAGGATTGTTCAGTGCCATGTGAGTTTGTAAAAAGGAGTGGAAATTATAGGTACGGGTCTAAGGGTCTGAGGTTCTAAGGTAAGAGCCTAAGCCCTAAGCCCTAAGCCCTAAGCCCTAAGCCCTAAACCCCTAACTTCCAGCGGTCCCCTGGTCATCTGTCCCTGCATCCTGAACTCTGTCGAATCCTGGAGAAACTGCGAGCTGCTTAGCAACCCACTGTACACCATGGTCTTGAAACGAAGAAGAGAACGAAAAGTGGCCATGGCTAACAATAAGTATAACGATAGAAATGAGACGATCAAAAAAGACACTGACACCCATTTTGATCAGTTGAAATCGTCGTGGAACTAGTTATGGCTTCATTCACAAAATTTTTTATCATGATTTCATAAATCAATAAATTTTTCAACTTCTTTAACTCCACGCATTCCTCAGCTGCTCGAAATACTCCTCCGTTTCGTTCCTCCGCTCATTTTCTCCTTCTCCTTCTCTCGGCTGCACCATGTTTTTCCTTCGATTCGTTTTTTCCAAAAATCTCCAAAAAATCGATGATTTCCGCCATTGAGGTATGGTATAGATTAACACCGAGTTGGCGAACAATGGGTTTCTGACAAATTTTTTTTTTTTTAAATCATTTTTTTAAACTCACAACTGCAACAAGTTCTCCAGTACCGTATTAAAAAAGAGCTTAAGTTCAGGGAAAAACCGACTAATGCTGAATGTAGCGCAAAGTAGCAATGCAAATGTAAAAAATGATATAACTCCTTTGGACATCATTCGGAAGAATCGAATGTTCTCTTTGGCTTGATATTTGGCTGGAAGGGTGTATCGGGTGGTGGAATTGTCGATGAGACGACTGATTTGGAGATTGTAGCGGCGGGAGGCGCAGAGGAGCTGGAAGAGCAATCCTCGTAAATCGACACAGCTCGTAAATCACTCCCAGTTGAAACTGGGGGAGATTTACGGGAAGTGTGGATTCACGGAGCGTCTCAAAACGAATTGAGAGGGTCACTCACTCAGACTTCAATTTTCCCCTAACTCACCATAATAGCCGCCGTATTAGGCAAAAATGAAATCGCCGAAGTCCAATAGAAACTCATCGGATTGAAGAACCATATCAACGTAATACTATAGCTGATTGTATAGTAACTAATCAATAATCCAATCAATAAATGGCTCCTTGACTTGGATTCATAGTCATCCAATAAAATACACGCAAACAACCGTTCAAGGGCAAGAACCAACATTCCAGTGCACATGAACACGATATAATTGAGTTTGAGGAATCCTGCGATGAGAAATGGGATCGTGGTGGGACCCAAAGTCAAGTTTAGGTTTGAAGAGTCTTGAGGGGTCAAGTTCCAATCGATAATCACTTTATCAACCGGGAGATCTATTGATAACACTGATAGCAGACCAATCTCATAAGGCTTAATGATAAGGTTGGCTACCACTAGTTGAAACCAGTGACAATTCCAAATTATCATCAAAATCGACATGTTCCGATGGAAAACTCGAATCTTCACGTTCACTTGAACAGTTTTCCAGACAAAAAATCCGGATAAAAAGTACAGAAACAGCTCCGGAATAATAAGAAGTGAGAGGGGAAATTCCAAGTATCGCCGGTCGTTTAATACGAATTTCGGGTAGTATATGGGGATTTTGGTGGTGGAATTTAGGATCAGTGTGAGTATCATTGGGAGGGAGAAAAGGAGAAGACCAACACGTGGTCTAGTTAGTTGTGATGAAGAAAAATTCAAATCAAAGAAAAAAAAAGATAATGATAGGATAAGCAGTGGGAGAGGAGGAGTGAGGGAGGGAGGGGAAAGACCAGACTAATAACATGGTAGGTTTTCTGTTCTGGCTACGGAAAATGCGTAGTTTGTGATCTGACTTTGGATGAGAAAATCGATAAAAATCCGGGGATATTTTCGAGTAGATTTAGTAAGCTACGGGAAAATTGAGCTTGGGGTCGATTTACGAGCTGTGTAGATTTACGGGGAGTTTAAGAGTTGTTTTTTTTTTTGAAATTGTGAATTTGAGCGTTTTTTCTCATTATAGAGTAAAGCTTGATGGCTATTTTTTTTTTTTTTTTCGAAAGCGACTCCGTAAATCGTTTGAGCGACTCCGTAAATCGACACCTCCCGTGAACCCCCTCCCCCAGTTTCAGTAAGCTACGGGAAAATTGAGTTTATGGGAGATTCACAAGCTGTGTCGATTTACGGGAGTTGTCGTCTTCCAGCTCCTCTTTGCCTCCCGCCGCTACAACTTGAAAATCAGTCGTCTCATCGACAATTCCACGTCCCGATACACCCTTTGAGCCAAATATCAAGGCAAAGGGGACATTCGATTCTTCCGGATGATATCGAAAGTTATCAGTTCAGTGATCACAGTGATTTTGCTAGATGCACTGATATTTTTATGGGAACTTATGAATTATAAAGTTCGACGAAGAGCTGTGTCGATTTACGAGGAATGGTCTTCTTATCTGAACCAGGATTTGATTTGACAATCTAAAACAAAACGGCCCAATCCCAATCGTTTCAAAACCCATCAAAACTTGACTATAGTTTTCTGTAGTCATCCATCCTGACTACAACCTTAGTTTCTGACTGGCCAGACGCACACTTTATAATTAAGTTTGTTGTGTTTGTCATCTCTTGACCAACAAACCCCTAACAAACAAATTCTCAGAAACAACCAGGTGATTCAATTCTTTATCATCAAAACATTTCCGAAAAGTTATCACATTCATTTCTATTCATACTGATGATCTTCGAGTTGTCCACCTCGGAAAACTCTGAAAAAACCCCGATATTTTACCCAAAATTCATATTAAACGACCAGCGATATCTGGAATTGCCCGTATCACTTCTTATCATTCCCGAGCTGTTTTTCTATTTTTTATCAGCATATTTGGTGGTGAAAAGTGTCCAGGTTACTGTAAGGATTCGAGTTTTCCATCGGAACATGTCGAGTTTGATGATAATATGGAATTGTCACTGGTTTCAACTAGTGATTGCCAACCTTATCATTAAGCCTTATGAAATCGGTTTGCTATCAGTGTTATCAATAGATCTCCCGGTTGATAAAGTGATTATCGATTGGAACTTGACCCCTCATGACTCTTCAAACCTAAACTTGCATCTGGGTCCCACCACGATCCCATTTCTCATCGCAGGATTCCTCAAACTCAACTATATTGTATTTCTGAGCACTGGACTATTGATTTTCTCCGTTGAACGATCCGTGGCGTCCTATTTATTGGATGACTATGAATCCAAGTCAAGGAACAATTTATTGATTGGATTATTGATTAGTTTCTATGCAATTAGTTATGGTATCACGACGATTTGGTTTTTCAATCCGCTGGATTTCTATTGGGTTATGGTGATATTTCTGACACCGAGTGGAGTGGCGGTTTTGGTAAGTTTAAGGAGAAATTGGGGCCCTTGGGGGTGATTTACAAGCAGTGTCACGATTCGTTTTGAGCCTCTCCGTAAATCGACATATCGAATCCCCTCTACCAGTTTTAGTTAGCTACGGGAAAATTGAACTTGGGGGAGATTTACGAGCTGTGTCGATTTACTAGGTGTGGTCTTCCAGCTCCTGTTCACCTCCCGCCGCTACAATCTCCAAATCAGTCGTCTCATCGACAATTCCACCACCCGATACACCCTTCCAGCCAAATATCAAGCCAAAGAGAACATTCGATTCTTCCGAATGATGTCCAAAGTTATCAGTTCAGTGATCACCTTTATTCTGCTAGATTCACTGATTTTTTTCCTACTTCATTGGAACTTATGTCCATATGAAATGCAGGTGTTGATGAATGAAGTGCTGGAGAATCTTTTGCAATTGTGAGTTTTTTAAAATTTCGTAAATTGATTGTGACACCAAGTCGACTTTTTCTTCTTCAGAAACCCCCTTGTCGTCAACACCATTCTGATTTGCTCTGTACCTCAATGGCGGAAACACACAGTTTTTGGAAGGTTTTTGGATAAATCGAATCGAAGAAAAAACATGGTACAGTCGAGGCCGAGAGAAGAAGAAGATGGGCGGAAGAACGAAACAGAGGAGTATTTCAAGCAGTTGAAGAATGCGTGGACTTGAAAGTTTTATAAAAATTTGACCACACTATATAAGTACGTGTTATGCATCTTCAATGTCTAAATTAAAAAAAAATTCTATTTCA
Organism: Caenorhabditis sp. 39 LS-2015; assembly: GCA_900536345.3. Taxonomy (NCBI): domain Eukaryota; kingdom Metazoa; phylum Nematoda; class Chromadorea; order Rhabditida; family Rhabditidae; genus Caenorhabditis; species Caenorhabditis waitukubuli. The sequence goes on along the minus strand of LR563212.1, from coordinate 13,688 downwards.
AAAAACCAGCGGCTTTGCCGCATTCAGGCTGTGAGGAACGGCACCGCTCAAATAGGGAAAATGAACCGAATGGGCTGACACGCGCGGTATATATAATGCCCTGAATGATAACTCAATGAAATTATAAATATAAGAATGATAACTCAATAAACTCTTCAACTTTAACTCCAAGCATTCCTCAATTGTTCGAAATACTCTTCCGCTTCATTCCTCCGCCCATCTTCTTCTTCTCCTTCTCCTTCTCTCGGCTGCACCATGTTTCTTCTTCGATTATTCGATTTCTCCAATAATTTCCAAAAAATTGACGACTTCCGCCATTGAGGTACAGAATGCATTAATATGGTGTTGATGATCAATGGGTTCCTAAACACCAAAATTATATTTTTTGAATTCATTTTTCCAAAAAAAACCAACAAACCATTGCAAGAAGGTCTCCAAAACGGCGTTGATCAACAATTCCATTCCACGTGGACACCAATTCCAGTGAATTGCCATAAAAAGAAGAACATAGAGGAAAACCAGAGTTATCACTGCACTGATAACTTTGGATATCATTTGGAAGCAGCGAATGTTTTCCATAGCTTGATATTTGGCGGGGAGGGTGTATCGGGATGTGGAATTCTCCAGGAGACGACTGATTTGAAGGTTGTAGCGGCGGGAGGTGTAGAGTAACTGGTAAAGGGGTAATTATGATGCAATTTCTTCAAAAACTTAATAAGAACTCACCAAAACCGCCATGGTACTCGGTGATAGGAGAATTAGCATAGCCCAATAAAAGTCCAATGGGTTGAAGAACCAAATGACCGTAATACTGTAGGTGATCGCATAGCAACTAATCAATAATCCAATCGATATATGATTCCTTGACTTTTTCTCATAATCATCCAATAAAAGACACGCGAGACATCGCTCAATGGAGAAAATCAGAATTCCAGTGAACACTATCACGATATAGTTGAGTTTGAGGAATCCGGCGATCAGAAATGGAATCGTGGTGGGACCCAGATCAAGGTTCATGGACTTTGAACCGGTCAAGTTCCAATCAATGATCAACTCATTGCTATCAGTTGATGAGAGTGATAACAATCCGATTTCATAAGGTTTAATGATAAGATTTGCAATGGCCAGTTGGAACCAATGAGCACTCCAAGCAACGATTAAAACTGACATGTTTCGATGGAAAACTCGAATCCTTACAGTAACCTGCACACTTTTCACCACCAAATATGCTGATAAAATGTAGAAAAATAGTTCCGGAATGATAAGAAGGGATAAGGGAAATTCCAGGAATTTCTGATCGTTCAATATGAATTTAGGGTAGAAAATTGAAGTTTTATAGTTGAGGGAGTCAATTGAATACTCAAAGATCATTGGGTAAAAAAGCTTGCGTTCAAGTTATGGATTAAAACTTGTTGATAAGGAACTGATAAGAAATTTGATCTTTACATAGTTTTCCAGCTGTTTGATATTTTGAACTGGAATGGAGGGAGTGAGAGAGTGCACAACAAACTCGATTACTGGGTAAATTGTCTAGTCGGTGAAGGCTACAAAACGGGGGAAATGTCAGGAGTTGTAGTTTTTGTGACCAACAGAAGTATATTTTAGCTGTTTTTTTTTTGAACACAAACAATTGAGTTGGTAGTTTGAACATGACCTCACAGCGTCTATTTATGTCTGAGGTTCCATAAACGCAGCGTAATAATCCTCGCCATTGAGCGATTATTTGCCTGTCTTTTACTGAATGATTATGAGAAAAAGTCGAGGAATCATATATTGATCGGATTATTGATTAGTGACTATGCTATCAGCTGCAGCATCACTGTCATTTGGTTTTTCAACCCATTGGACTTCTATTGGGCACTGACCATCTTTTTTCTCCCGAATATTACCGCGATTTCAGTAAGTTTTGTGTCGGTTCTCACCTCATAAACCAAGTTCTCTAGCTCTTCTCCATCTCCAGCTGAAGACATCACAGATCCACGTGACAGCTAGGTGTCATTCAAGGTGACACGTGAGTTACAGCGGCGGCATATTTAATGTGACGTAAATGGTGTACCGTGTGTGGGCGAAGTGCGTGGTGCAGTTCCGCACCCCTTGATGTGACAAACACGTGTCACGTGTAGACGTAAGTGACAGTTGCAGGTGAAAGGTACGAACATAACATATGGCACCGTGGACAGGTGTCTTTAATTAGTTACAGATTGTTTAAATTTCAGCGGCAGCCTCTCTAAGGGGTTGACAGCTCCGTCACGTATAAGGGGTCAGGTACGAACATGACACCTGACTCCTTCAACGTGGTATAAAGGTTGCACGTGTCCAAATTAAGCTACAGGTGTTTCGGATCAAACAATAAGTGACAGCTGTGCCGCATTCAGGTGACAAACACGTTACAGTTGGCAGATTCTTTGGGACTTGGGGTTTACTGACTTATAACATAAAGTTTTAGACTGCAGTATCTGTCGCGTTACTTTTCACGTTATTCTGGGGCGCGTTGAGAGTTAGATGCCGCATAGCGTGTTCCGGTTCAATGTGTGTCTTGTTATTTCAAATGGTGACAGTTGAGCTACGCCACGTAGCTACGTGGCAACGTATGAGAGAGTGAGAACGATTGTGGAGACGCAGGTATAAGAGATAATATTGATTTTTCCAGAAACCCTCTGTTCACCAACTCTGTATTGATCTAAACAATACCTCAATGGCGGCGATCTTCAATTTAAGAATTTTTTAAAACGAAAAGTTTGGAGCAGTCGAAAGAAGAAGATAGGCGAAGAAATGAAGCGGAGGAGTATTTCGAGCAGTTGAGGAATGCGTGGAGTTAGGCGATTTTGAAGAAAACTATAATTATCAAGATGTATATTGTGTTTTTTTTCTTATTTACAATCGAAAAATTATAAACTTCAGTTTCAAATATTTTTTTATGTACCTCGTTTCTCCTATCTTACCAAAAAAAATCTATCTGCAACATTTAGGAATTTTTAATAAAATTTCAACGTAACTGGACTCCTGCACCTGTCCAGTCCAGCTATTCAACATCCGGGTCTGACAAGTTCATAACTACACCTTGATTTTGACCACAAAAATGTTAAAAACAAATTTTTTTTAACACACCCACTCGGTCACAAGTCATAAGAACATTACATAGATATGTACTTTGATCAATTTCCTTCCAGTTGAACGATTTTTCTTACTGAATTTTGAACCTTATCACAATTAGTCACAAGGAAGTTTTTCACTAAAAAAATATAAAGCTTCTCGTCATTTTTTCTCCTTTTCCATTTGCTCCTGATATCTGATCCCCGCCTGACCCCCTAATTGCACCTGTTCGATGATGTTTCTAAATCTGAAAAAAAATCTGAAAAAAAAATCTGCTCCTAATTTTTGGTTCGATTTGGTCTTAACACGATCAAGAACTCAACGGTTTTGTCTCGCCGGCTCATGGTCATAGTTGGGTGAGCAGAGGAACGAATCATGGGTTTTTTTGATGTTAGTGATGTTTTTTTGGTTTTTTGGATCATTTTAAGCAGTACCATGTTGGCTAGGCAGCTCTAGCAGTCCGAAAAAGCGTTTTAAGCCGATTTTAGTCATTCTAAGCAGCCCCAACACGTTTGAGCAGCTCTAACAGTCCTAAATCGCTGTATAAGCAGATTTTAGCCATTCTAAGCAGTACCAACGGTTTCTAAGCAGCTCCAAGCCCTCTGAGGCAGTAACAACAGCTTCTGAGCACCCCAAACGCGTTTCAAACTGTCCTAAATCACTTTTAACAGCTCTAAGCCATTCTAAACAGCCTCAAACTTTATTATTTCTCATTTCCTTCCTCCCTCACTGAAAAAATTATCTAGTTTGATTCAAATTCCATCCCACACTACAAAAACTCCATTTTTTTTCCTCTGCTTCGCTTCCTGTTCCCAACCATGCCCTTCAACACCAAACTGCCAATTTGCACATGTTTGTGCCTACCGAGAATAACACTAACATTCAAATTGAAACATCACTAGCTAACTCGGTGTCACGAAGTTGAATGAAATGTCAAAAAACTTGGAATAATTTTTTTTTTTGTTTGAAATTTTGGTTTTTTTGGTTTGACAATGAGAGATGGAAGAGTTGACCGATATTGATTGTCCAGCAACCATTTTCTGATGAAAAAAACCCTGTCAGCAGCACATGATTCTTCCAGCAGTCCTAAATAGATCTTACAATTAGCAACTCCAATGATCGGCGGTACCACTGCCTATTAGAAGCTCAAAAATCATGGTACAAGCCTCAAAATATTCTTGGCAGTACCATGTTTTTCTAGCAGTACCATAAGCTCCAAATCCACCTCCTCAGGCACATCACATTTCCATGATTTTTTCATTATAACTTTTTTGCTTTTCAAAAAAAAAATTAATTTTTTCATTTTCAGAACAATCATTATCCTATCCTAGCAGCTGAAAATAAATTCCTACTGACAAATGGCGACTGATTAATACTTAGGCTCTGCCTACTTTTTTATCGCTAAAACAATCTATCCTTTTCCACCCACAGTACTTCTGCCCCAAAATGAATCTTCTCCTATCCACCAACTATGTAATTTGGCTGCCAGTCTACGAACTCAACAATCCGGCATACATGTCTCTGAACTACTGGATATTCTCGATTGTCTACATGCTCCTGTTATCGATTTCCGCGTATTTCACAATTCTGCTGGTGGTTATATCGTGGAGAGTTCGAAAGTTTCATAGGAACATGACGATTTGCTTTTGTGCTGGGTTTGGAGCGTGGTTTGAGTGCTGGCTGGGTGTTGTGCTCATTTGGCCGTATAAGTGCGGATTGGTGTTGATTGATGGTGGGTGGTGGGGTGATAAAAATTCAACGAAAGCTAAACTTAAAACTTGAGCCTATCGCTTAGGGCTGAAACTTAGGCCTGAAACTTAGGCTTGTAGCTTTGACATGAGTTTAAGGCTTAGAATTTAAGCTTACGCTGATACTTCGGTATAAGACTGACAATGAGACCTTAAGCTTAGGCTTGAGTTTTAGGCCTGTAACTTACATTAGGCCTGAAGCTCAGGCTCGTAGCTTAGGTTTGAAACTGATTGTGAGTCTTACATTAGAGTTTATATTTGTAGTTTAGACCTTAAACTCAAGCTTAAAAGCTAACCCTAAAGTTTAGGCCCAAAACTCAGATTCGAAACTTAGGCATGAAACTGATACTTAAACCTAAAACCGCTAACATTGCCTTGTAAATCAGCCCTAGTGTTTAGGCTTGTAGCTTATGCCTAAATTCAAGCTTAGGCTCCGATTTTAATCCTGAAGCCCATCCCTAACCTCAATCCCAAATTCCAGACTCCAACCTCCACTACCACAACTTTGAGCTTTCCAACATTTCGGAAATGCCAAAAGTCTCAAACATCTCCGAATCCACATGTCTTCTCATCGGCTCTCTTTTGATATGGCACTACCTATCATCTACAGTAGCCGGAATGGCCAATTTTGTGATCGAGAGAAGTATTGCCTCCTTTTTCTTTAGGTAGTATCAAAAATTTTCAAAATTTTGGACTCTATTCAAATTTTTCAGTGATTACGAGAAAATCGATCGGAGTTACATTGGCTATGGTATCCTGATAGCCTCCCAACTTTGCGTTTTTCAATGTTCCATTCTACTTTTCTTTTATATTTTCGACTTGAAATTCGCACTTCTCATCAGCATTTTTACGCTTTCTTGTGTGGTTTTGGTAAGAAAAACTCAGAGTCAATTTAATAAGGATTTGAAAAATTAGAAATTTTTTCAGTCATTTTTCTTCCTGTTACACTACAATACCACATTGCGAAATCAGTTGGATATAAAGCATGTGAATGTTTCTTATAATTTGGCTGCCAGGTTTCAAGCAGCTGAAAATGCGAGGAGTTTGAAGGTAACAGCTTCTCAGCACCCCTAAAACCTTCCAGACATCCAAAATCTTCATTTTCCCCAATTTCCAGCTCGCCATCTTCGTCTTCTCGGTCATCTGCTGCATATTCGCCGCAGCCATTTCCATGCTAATGATCCTCTTCCTAAAGCTGGTCCCCGACGACTACAATTTCATAATCATGACCGCTTTTGAGTGTCTGATGGCTTTGTAAGTGCATTTTTATCAATTTCAACCGGATTTCCGCACCGGAAATTGAACACAATTTTCCAGAAACCCCCTATTCATCGTTCCATCTGCCATGTTCTCGGTTGCCGAATGGAAAGTGGAATTCTGCAAATTTCTGCCGTTTTTAAGGGGGAAACGGCGACGACGGAGGAGGTCGAGAGACGTGAAGATGGGGAATGAGATGCGATTGAGTATGGAGACGGATTTGTATTTTGTGCAGTTGGGAAATTCGTGGAATACGAGTGTGCATGTTACGAGTGTTTGAATGAAGGTTTTGAGATTTGAGAATTGAATAAAAAACAGTTCTAGACGTTCTGAGCAGCCCCCAAAAGTGCGCCAAGACACCGAAATCGCACCAACAACAAATCCAACTAAATAGCTACATTCTAGCCAAATTTTGGCTCTCAAAAACCACCATAAAAAGCAAAATATGCAAATAAATCCCATTGCATATTATGGGAACCCCATTCGGTTTCCCATCGTCCTCCAATCTGCTTTCTCCCATTCCCATCGCCGCATCCAAATCGCCATTTCGCAATGCCAAAATATCGATTTTTGGCGACGATTATTTTCGCGGTAATCTTCACTCTTGGAACAGCCGAAATCAAACATGGTGCGACGATTGCTTGTACTTCAAGTGAGTGTTGGGTTATTGTATAGTTTTCGATGTTTATTTTCAGAGGATGAACCGATTCTTGTAAGTGGAGCGATTAATAAGGCGTTCGAGATGAAGATCAACGAGAAGGTCAAGGATTGCAATGGGTATTGTGTGAGGTGAGACAGAGGAGCAGGTTTTAGCAGATCTAGACGTTCTGAGAAGCGCTAAGATAGCCTAAGCAGCACTAAGATATCCTAAGCAACACTAAGATTTTCTAAGCAGCACTAAGATATCCTAAGCAGCATTAAGATAGCCTAAGCAGCAGCAAATGGTTTCCGGCAGCTCCGAAACCATCTCAGCAGCCTTAACACCCTCTACGCACCCTCAAATCCATGTTCCAGCAAACTCGTCTCCCTGGATGCCACCTTAGCCAACGGAGACCCGGTTCACATCCGAAACGTGCACTTCTCATGCGTTCCGATTGTTCCCAAAGCCGAGGCGATGTGTACGGTAAGGAATGGTTGCGAAATTCAATTTTTGGTGTTTTTTTTTAAGAAAATGTGTACAACGAAAATCTACAAGAACGATAAAACGAGCAAGTCGATCGATCGAAGTGTGGGATCGTTGAAGCGGGTGTTGGTCAAGGAGATTGGGGTGAGGCAATGCTAGGGCAATTTTGGTGCATGTTTTAGCGCACTTTGACATGAATTTGTTGGCGCATTTTTGGCTCAAAACCTTGACGTAATCGCTAACGCGTTTCCAGTGAGTTGTGCTGGCGCATTTCTTCAGCGTACCCTTACGCAGTTACCGTTTCTGCGCTTTTCTCGTACAGAGCTTTGACGCATTTCTAGTGCAATTGTTGGCGCATTTTCAGTGTCCAACTCTGACGTTTTTCTTGGGCACCATGTTGACGCGTTTTGGTTATTGCAATGACCGCTTTCAGTGCACATTAGCAGCTCATTTTCAGTGCCTAACATTGACGTTTTTCTAGGGGAAGTTGTTAGCGCGTTTTCAGTGCCAAAGGGCACATTTCAGTCAGTTTTGCTGACGCGTATATATGACATTTCGTTGGCGCATATCTGGTGCAAGTACTTCGCCCATTCTCCGTGCCAATTCCTCAAATTTTCCACTTCCTTCGAGCCCATATTCCCGACGCATTTTCAGTGCAATCTTAGCATTTTTTCCTCGCGTTTTTTCCGCTGAACTTTGCTTCCTGCTTGCATGTCATTTCCCAATATCCCTAGTCAAATTTCAGTCCCCGTCAATACTTATTGATTCCAGGACTTTTCCTACGAAAAAGCCGAGGAGAAGACGTGCTGCTGCAAAGATGCCAAGTGTGCTCGTCGTCTCGATGCGACGATGCGTCTGAATCTGAGATCGAATTTTAAGATTCATTAAGCTAGTATTTTCCGATTTTCTTTTTTTCTTTTCTCAAACTGGAAAAGGAAATGACATGGAAATTGAATTGAGTTGATATGAATTGCATACGAATAAACATTCAAGAACAACATGTACATATACATATACACCTTCTCCCCCCCTTCTTCCCCTCCAATTCCAATTTAATTCAACGTGTGTTTCACACGGGCGGCCTCCCCTCCCTCTCCTTCTCCTCTCTCTGCGTCTCCCTCTTCCCCATGCTCTCTCGTCTCTCTCCGTCTCTTATCTCTCGCCACTGCGCCCCTTATCACCATGACGACGCCGGATATATATCAGAGGACAGAGAGCAAAACGGCCGGCCGGCCGGCGGGTGTGATAAGCCTTTTTGTGTACATTCCATTTGGATTGTGCTGAATAATCCCGAGATTTGCTTCTTTTTCTTTTGTTTTTCGAGTTGCTATGTCTATTTCGCAATATTATCTCCATCTTAGGTCTAATCATGGGCTAATTGTTTTTCAGGGTGATGGGATAAGAGTGATAAGGAAAAATGATTAGTAATCAGATAATCAGTAAACTAGGTAAATAGAAATATGTCGCTAATGAACCTAGATTTCACAATTACACGCATTGATGAGCTAAATAACACTTACAATGTTTTATATCTCTAGAACTGCGAGAGATATCAAAAATTTGTCAACTAAGAACTTGTAGCCCTTGACATTTTGCGTATTCTTGTAGTTAACAACTTTTTGATAACTCTTACCGTTTTTGAGATATGCTTATAGGAACTTGACATGGTGCAGAGCTCGTCACAACAGCGCTAGCAAATCGACACTGAACTAGTACGTCTGTATCTCAAAAACAGTAGGAAATATCAAAAAATGATCAACTACAAAAATACGCAAAATTTTAAAGGCTACAATTTTGTAGTTGACAAATTTTTAATATCTCTTATCGTTAAGGAGATATAGGAACTTGTAGGAACGAGTAGGAACTTGGCATTTGAGCGCTACACGCACCATGTCAAGATCACACAATTTTTCCATTTTGGCAGGTGGAAATTATCTCACTCTCTCCCTTTTTCATATTTTTTTTCATATTTTTTTCAAATTTTTCCCATTTTTTTCAGACCCTAAAAAATGCCAACTTCTCCGAAAAAGAAGACAAAAAAGATAGTCGAAGACCCGTTGTCTTCGTCTGGAGTCTCTTCTCTATCCGGAATTTCCTCTTATAATATTCGAAAAATTTCAATTTTTAAGAATGGAGATAGGTTTCATAGGGGTGTCAAGGTATATTTTTTTTTAAATCAAAAAAAAAATTATTTTTTATTTTTTTAGTTTGTAATAAATCCGCGAGTAGTCAAAGATATGGAGCCTTTACTCAATCAGATCAACGATCGGATTCAACTTTCTCACGGAGCCAAGAAATTGTATTCGGCTGATGGAAAAGTGGTGACTTCGATTAAGGAGTTGGAGGATGGGAAGGTACGCAGCCAAATAGCCCATAGCAGTATGTGCAAAAGAGATTTGAAGGATGGTGGGGTCGAACTTTGGATGGGAGGGTGGCAGGCAAGCGTGTTACCGGGTAGGCTGCCGGACGCCGCGCACGCCGCTTCGGTGCGCCACTGCTCGACTCCACGCAGTGGGAAGCGGCGCAGAGTTGGTCTAGTGGGTAACGCGTTGGACTGAGACCTGAAGGACCTAAGTTCGAGTCCTCCACCCCTCAAATCTCTTTTGCAAGTGTCCATTGCCACTTTGTTCCCTTTCACAACCCTCTGAACAGTCGAAAAGCTCAACTTCCAGATCTACGTCGCCGCGTCCGCTCAATTCATCCCAATGCGCTACGGCGAGTTCACCGAACGAGTCTGGAAGCCGCCAAGTCGAAAACATAGCCCAATAATGAGTGCGGAC
>LR563209.1:0-69750 GCA_900536345.3 Caenorhabditis sp. 39 LS-2015 | reverse complement strand
CGAGGAACAATGAGAAAGCGGCGAAGAAGAGATGGGAGAAGCAGTTCCAGACGACTGGTCTGCCGGAGAGGGAGAGAAGCTCCAGGAAGCGGGGACCGACGAGTTATGATGAGACGGAAGATGTGGAGCGGTATATTGATTGGTTAGTCGATTTGTTTTTCTTGGTAACAATTAGGTCTCAAAGCGAAAATTTAGCAACGTGAACAATGTAGATTTTATATGTTTTCGCTGTATTCTGTCCGGATTTCCGTTTTCCCGTATGTCCATTTGTCCGAATGTTTTCTTTGCGCATTTGACCCGGTCACGTTAAAATCAAATGGTATTCACGCAGAAATTGATCATTTCCAGAAAAAGACACGCCAGCCTTATGCGGCGTAGCCGCACGTTCAATCTGATATCATCATTAAAATTCGAAATTTTCAGATGTATAAAGCACCAGATCCGGGTGATTTCTTTTCCGGGTTCTCTACGGGTTCAATGAATGTAGCACACAATCAGAATTAGTTTCCTATCGTTTAGTTCTAGAATTTTTGTTGTTTTTTTTTCATGCATTTTTTCTAATGATTCTCAAATTTTGTTTTTTTCTTTTTTTTGTGTTATTGTTCGTTCTCCATACTGATAGATGTGTCTTTATGGTAAGGGATAAGTTCGTTTTTTTTTCAAATTTTTTAGAATCAGTCAACAATTGCTTGTATGCTTTTCTGACCACTGTATACCTGATTTTTTGCTTTTTCTTTCTTATTTTTTGTTTTCGTTCGAATTTCAATCCAATCCAATTTTCAGTTTTCCCCACCGCACCATCATCATTTTTTTTTAAATTTTATCTGTTTTTCTTCAAAAAAATTTTTTTTTAATTTTTTCCAAAAATTATTCAATTTTTCTTTGATTTCACATGGTTTACCACCATCATTATATCTATCTTTCTGTTGATTTTTTTCTAATTTTTTTTCACTAATTTTTTTGAGCTACATACCATGAGTACAATGGATCAACCTGCACCCGACAATCAAGAACCCGTGATTGCGAGGGCAATGATTCATCGCCCGGTTCCGGTTTATTCAAGTGAGTTGAGTTTGGTTGTGTAGTCCTTGGCTAGTCCTTGCTGAGTCCTTGCCTATCTGTTGCATAGAGACCCCGACGTTTCGCAACTTTCAAAAACTAGTCTCCTAACTGCAGTGTTTCGCAATTTTTCTCATCGAAACTGTGACATTTGGAAAGTTGCGAATCGTTACAGTTGCACGATGACAAGTTGCTAGCTCTAGAAATGTTGCGAAACGTCGAGGTGTCCTTGCCTAGTCCTTACCTAACGCCCATTCCAGACAATCCATGGACCGGAACTCTCCCAACTTCAATGGACAACAATACAGACGCCTTGATGGAACAAATCCAGTTTTTAGAGGAAAGTAAGCTCCAAAACCATTTTACAGTGAAATTATTCATACTTTGACTATTCAGGCCTCCAGCGCACAACCAACGAACGGAATGCAGCCAGATTGGAGCTGGAGTTGCTCAAAGCGGAGAACCAGATAATGAAGGACGCGGAGACGGCGTATCAGAGAACCGTGGCAAATTTGAAGAAGGAGTTGGAAGGTGGGAAGGTTGAAATGCTTTAGAATTTGAGTTTTTTTATCAGAAGCCGACGAACGAACTCTGGAGAGGGTGATGCGCAATGAGGAGGAGATCCATCGGCACTACAGGGCATTCGGGTTGAACTTGACGGTAGGGAAAGCGGCGATGAGGGTAAGTATTGGCTGCGTACCTTGGTTGTCCTTGTTGAATATGTACTCGGGAAGTGAAGGTACGCAGCCAATTGAAGACAGCTTCGGCAGCTTGGATGGCTCAGGAACTGGATACTTGCTTACGTAATACCATGAATCCTAACTCAGCTCTTGCCTAAGCCTTGCCCAAACCTTGTCTACCTCTGGGGCAAGATTTTTTCTTTCATATTCCCACTTTCCAGCCTCCATCTCAATTCTCATTGTCAGAAACATCCGCCTATCCAGAAGAGCCGCCAATACTTCGCAAGGCTACCAAAACTTGGACTCAGCTCTGATTGTGAAACCATTCGAGTTTGCCTGCAGTGTAACGTTTCGCAACCCAACTCTACCCTACAGTTGCAAAACGTCGTGATCAATGTCCCCAGTGTTTCTGCATGTCCTACGATACCGCATGATCTCCTAACCTCACTATCAATAAATGATCAATGAACTTTTCACTTTACCCTGTAACGTTTCGCAACTTGTCATGTTCGTGTCTCAAAATCGTTTCAGATCATCGTCCAGATGCCCCGACGTTTTGCAACTTTCCTGTTTTTCGGTGGCTTCTGCTCCTTTTAGTGGTCTACTGGTCAGATCCTTAGGTTCTGCACTTCAAGCTCTTCTCAACTGGTTGCGAAACGTCGGGGTATCTAGTGTCTATCTTTAATTGTAAAATCCATGATGTTTCAGATGTCTATGTGAACTTTCAGAAATTGAATTTTTCAAAAATTTCAGAGCATAAAGATCTCATCGACAGTTTACAGTTTTTTTTTTGATAGATTTTTAAAGTTTTTCAAGGGGTTTTACAGCCAAATAACATGGTTTTTTTGGAAATTTTTTTGATTTTTATAATGATCGATTTTCAAGCCGTTTTTACCTATTATCTTGTCTATTCTTCTTTTCACTTTTTCACTCCTTTTTCCCCGTAAATCCGCACCTATTCTCATGTAGATTTACGGAGTCCCCTTTTCCGTTTCCGTTTCCCACTTCAACGGATTTTTCTGTAAATTTTTTCGGATTTTTTTCGAATTTTTTTTGGGATATTTTTTGAGTTTTTGAAGGACTTAATTGTGATGTCGATTTACGTAGTCAAACACCTATATCAACAGTACAACAATACCATTTCTCAGTACCATTTCTCTTCTCCATCCGCTCCGTTTCGTCTTGTTTCCCATCCCATTCCGTTGCCATTTTCGTTTTCGTTTTTTTCTCATTTTATGACCCTTCTCCCTCCTTTTCCCCTCTCCAAATCATTCCGATTTCGGCTCTCTACCATTCATTCCGATCGGTGTTTGGCGTCCGCGTCCGCATTTTCGTTTTATGACCGACCCATCATTCCGCGCTCTCTGTTCTCGCCTTTTTTCTGATCAACTTTGTTCACCTTTTACAGTGTCTCAACAATTTTTTGCGAACAATGAGCAACTTCGACAAGAATATGCCAAGCACCTCGTCTTCTTCCAACTTCAAAGCGGCAGGTGGGTCTTGAACGTTTTCATAATGGGAAAATGACATTGGGAAGCGATTTTTGCAAAAGTAGGCTTGCGCAAAGGGTTTTGAGCCAAGAAACTGGGAAGAAAGCTTATATTAGACGTTAGGGAGTCCTCGGTCAATCCGTATCTAATTCTTGGTTATTCCTGAGCATGTTCAAGTTGAAAATGGGGTGTATCTGGTTTATGCTTTGCCTAAACCTGAGCTAGGCAACACTCCCGACGTTTCGCAACTCAGGACGTTCAGATCTCTTATCTAGACTTGGCTAATAGTTGTCGAAAATCATGGAATTCATTGATCGCGACGAGACCCTATCTCTTTCCCTCTAAACTAAAAAAACTGTTTCACAATCGTGGTCAACCCGCACCATATTCCCCCTTGCCTCGCTTTTATGCACTTTCCCACGGGTTATTGTTACATATGTAATGCTAAAATTTACATAGGTATGCATGTATACACATGTTTATATGACCCATTGATAAGGTAATAATTTGCATATGTACATAGATAGCGCGGAATCCTTTTTTCTAGAGAAAATCATTTTACTATTATGGATAGAAGTAAGTGAACGCAATGGAGAACACATATGGGAACTAGCAAGAGGTTGATGGGAAAAGACTTCGCGGTGAGACCCACTGATCAATTTTCTAAGATTTTGAAAATTTGAACTTTTATAGCATAATTTTTTTCAGATGCCCAAGCCAGCCAAAGCACGTCCCAACAACCACAATCCTCGCCAATGGGAACACTTCAGCCCGTCCCATTATTGTGTTTGGTTGGCAACCTAGAACTCTCCAGCTCATCGGAGCCAAGCTCGTTGACGTCGTCGACATCAACGTCGCCTGCCACTTTGCCGGCATTTTTTTCAGAACTTTTCCTGGTGACCGCGTTCAATTCGGACGCTCTCGATAAGCTTATCAACGGCAGAGAGAAGATCGAGCATGAAGAAGAAAAACGGCTCCTTGGCAAAGCTTGTAATGCTGTATACGCAGAGTTTTAGGAGCAAGATAATTTTGTTTCAGACAAGTACGCCATGGAGCAACTTGGCCCGGCCTCTCAGAACCCAGCTTTGATCCCATCGCTGGTTCAATGTGTGGTGAATGAGAAGCACACCAAGGGCGTCACCACGAAGTTCTACCAGAACCAAATCGCCCTGACCACGGAAAGAGACAGTGGAGGTTTTATTTTTTTGTCTAACTTATGGGAAAAGTAATTTTGATTTCACAGTCAAATATTCTTTTAGAGATCATCAAGTTGAAAGGAGAAATCGCCAATGCCAAGACATCTCATGCCAATGAGATGGCATTGAAGGAGCAAGGTGAGAATTCTGTAATCCTCAATAGCAACTCTTGCATTTGAGTTGTTTAGAAATTGATAGACTAAGAGGAACTATCCGATCATTGGAAGAGGAAAAGACGAGAAGCGCCGCAGCCCTCATAACGGCAAATGCTGCATTAGCGGCAGAAGGAGCCGCCAAGAACCAGGCGCTAGCAGGTATTTTTTATCATTTCTTTTGAACAAGGAAAACAAGCTTTCAATTTGAATCTTGCAGAAAAAACGGCAATGGAAGAACGACACAAAATGAGTGAGTCTATTTAAGCTCTTGGATTTAAAAAAAAAACAAAAAATAATTCCAATTCTTCTAGGAACCGCGGAGTTTGAAAACAAAGTGAAGGAGCTAGAAGAAGAGCAGGCCGAATTGATGCGTGTGCTCAATTTGAATGTGAAAGAGGTGGAAAATTTGGAGAAGCTCAACTCAGCACTTGCTGCTGGGCAACGGAACCATATTGACCATCTCATTTCGGAGAATCAACGGGCTCAATTCCGTAAAGTCTCCTTAACGAAATTTTTTTCCATTCTGTTTTCCAGATGCTCAAAGATTCTGCCACATCTTGCGTCAATGCCGGGAAGAATTGGTTGTGGCGAGAAGTGCCGAGGGTGCTCTGCAACAGGATTTGGTCAACAGTGAGTTACACCGAGATACCATAAATACTTACATATTTATATATATTTTTTTAGAAAACTTGGAGCTCTTGAACTCGCCGAGCAAAATTATTGATTTGGAGAAGAAAGTTGGAGATCATGAGAAGGGTACGTTTCAATTTTATGTGAAATTGTCTGACAATGCATCCAATTGTTCCAGAGCAATATGACGTCTCGAGGAAACGCACTGTTCAGCTCGAGAAGGCCAGGAAGGATAAAGAGAAGCTCAAGAAGCAAGATGCCGAGAAAGAGGCGGCGTGGAACAGAGATAAGGCTAACCTGGAGACTAGTGAGTTTATACAGTTTTCTAGATTTTCAAAATCCGACAATCAAACATTTCAGGAGTCCGAGAACTAGTGGGCACCGTTCAGGAGAAAGTTAAAGCTCTGGTCGACGCAGCCAAAGATCTGGGACAAGCCCAACAAGAGAAGCTCACGGCAGAACAGAGTGAGTTCAGAATTTTATTTGCTCAAAAATATCAACTGGGTTTTGTCGGGATATTGATGTTGGGAACTTTGTCCCGACCTAGCTTACAATTAGTAGACTTTTCGCTTACACTTCTCATATGCCTAACCTAGAAAAACTTCTCTGACAATGAGTCATACCTAAAAAACGCGTTGCTTGACCTGTTGCCTGTTCAGGCTTGACTCAAACCTTATCTAATCTGGAATAAAGCAAAATCTGAATCCATTCTAATATAATATTGGTCTTGGCCTGATTTAGAGAAGGAGGGGGTAGTAGTTGTCAAGCCATGTTCAGAATTTTTCAGAAGCGACAAATTTGGAGAGCCAGTTGGTTATGGTGAACGGAAAGCTCACGGAGGTGGAGACCAAGCTGAACGAGAAGAAATCGGAGTTCGATGCGCTGAAGAATGTGAAAGAGGCGCTGGACGGAAAGATTTCACTTTTGGAAAACCAAAAGACAACCGCAGAAGATGGTAAGTTGGATTTTCCAACGATTCAGTGAAATAGAAATAGAAAACTTATCTGCAGAGCTCACAAATCAGGCCCAGCTTTTCAAGGAAGCCGAGGAAGCAGCAAGATCTGCCTTTGATGGTGAAAAACAAACATTGAGGGAAGAGATGGAGGACGCTGCAAGAAAGAAGCAGATGGATCATGATAATGAGCTGCAGCAGCGAAATGCAGCCATCAGAACGCTGGAGGCCGAGAAAGCGGCCGCCCAGATAAGTAAGAACCATTATTTTCATGGAAAATTGATGAAGCCATTTGAAAAAAAAAAAAACGGTATCTTTTCAGAGATGCAAGCCCTAAAAGAATTGATAGAAGCCAAGATGGACGCGCTTCAGGAAACTGTTGATAACCGCCTCGACGTTTTTGTCAAGAGACTGGGATGGATGGAAAGTGAGTCGCTTTGCAATTTAGGGAAACAATTGTATCACTGAAATTGTTGCAGACATGATGAATGAACTAATTGGACGGCTGCAAAAATTAGAAGAAAAATGTGCCGATGTGGAGAAGAAGTTGGATGACGAGAAGTTGAAGAGTGAAGAAAAGTTGGGAGAACTGGGACGCCAAAAAGATGAGGAAATTCGAAAGCTTGGGTTGGAGGCTGAGCGAGGTATGTTCTTTGAAAGAAAAAAATGTCAATTATCAAAAAAAAGAGAAAACAATATCAATTTCTCATCCAATTCTCTTTCAGAACGGGACCACTTCAAGGGAATTTCTGAAGCGTTATCTCAAAAGAACGAGAAAGATAATGAGAACTATACAAAGCTTGTGAGAGATGGTATGAAAAACTTTTGGCAAAACTTGAACGTCTCATTGGATGCGGCTAATGCTGAGTCAAGGACCGAGCGTAAGCTGCTGATGGCTTCAACGCCACTCCAAGATGAGGAATTGAGTAACGGTAAGAGATTTTCCAACGACATCGTTACAAACTTCATCTTCCCCCTTTCCAGCCGCCCAAGTTCAAATTCCCCGTCAACCCGCTGCCGAGCCGGAGAGCCCAGCGACCCTCGCCCCTGCCCCCACTCGTGCCGCCGCCGACGAACGTATCCAGGCCCCGGAGATCAAGTACCTGTATGAGGTGTACGGTGAGTTCTGTCATCCACCAACTACCAACCACAGTACTCTAAATTTTACAGGCTCAAAACCCAACAACAGCCTGTACAACTCCACGGACGAGACGTTCCCGACTCACGTGAAGAAGGTGCCGAACATTGGTCATCTTCAGCGGTTCATCAACGGGAGTTAGTTTTTGGAATTGAAGAACGTTACTAATACAATAGTTCCCTTGCAGGTCGAGCTGCTGGAATCCAGATTCCAGCAGACGAAACTGGCCAGACCCTCCGGGAGAAACTGTTGGTCGAGCAGAAGGAGCAAGTGGCCATGGGGTACATCGTCGTTAAGACCGGCCTGAACATATACATGGTCCAGGAGGAAGCGAAGAGGCAGGGTGTGAAAAGAAGGAGTGCAGCTGGCGATGAAGGGAGTTCGGAGCCGGCAGCGAAGAGGAGAAGGAGTTTGAAGGAGGACGAGGTAAGTAGTCTGTCTAGGCTTTACTTAAGGGTTTACCAGGATTGAGTTAGATCTAACTTAGCCCTCCTTTATACCATCCTTAGGGTCTTATCTTGGCTCACCTTAAGCTTCATCTAGACATGAATTTGACAGAATCGCGTTATATTGGTATCGTTCAGCCACTGACTTGATTGAAACCGTCTTGCCGTTGACTTACCCAATCCTTACCAAGACCTCACCTAGGTCGGCTTTATGTCTTGTCTAGATCCTGAATCAACCAATGTTGATTCTAACCTTGCCCAAACCTTATCAAAGCTTTATCTAGGTCTGCACAAGCTAAGCCTGACTTGAGAATTATCCAATCCTTACCAAAACCTTATCTAGGTCAGACATAGGTCTGCCTCAACAAAATGTGACCTTAGCCTTACTCAAACCTTATCAAAACCTTATCTAGTTTGGACATAGGTCGGTCTGCCTTAACCAAACCTGACTTAAGCCTTTCTCAATCCTTACCACGACCTTACCTATGTCTGTCCTATGCCTTATCCCATCAAACCACTTCAAAATGTACCTCCTGTTTTTCAGCCCACCTTCGGCCCCAACCAGCCCAGCACCTCTTCCGCTGGGTAGTGAGTTCGCCACGTACCCCTCCCACACCATCTTCAAGTTCACGGATTTGGAGGTGACTGTTTTTTTGTTAAATTTTGATTTTGAAATTGTTTCTTCTTCTTCCTCTTCTTCTTCGTTTTTCAATGGATCTCGTTATTGTTTTTTTTATTCTTTGTTCTTAAGATTTGTTTTTTTTTCTCTTTTGCTTGCTTCCTGTGACCTTGTGATTCATTTTTTTTCCAATTCGCTTTTTTTTACAGTAGGCCGGTCCTAATTATAATTTCCCCGTTTTTCAAGACATTTAGCATTTCATATAGTAGTTATCGTAGTTTTGTAGTCTCTGTAGTCACGTCCCTCATTTTTTTCAGGTACCATATTCTTTCATCTGAGTTTCATCATGTTCTCATTGTTTTTACACTTCTTTCCCGTTTTTGTTTCAATTGAAAATACCGGTTTCTCTCCATTCTTTTGTGCCATCCACCAAATAAAGATTCCAGAAGCACACTAATTTTTTTTTGAAATTTTTTGAAATTGTTTATATTTTTTAGAGGTATTTTAACCTGATCATTGTATTGTGAACTAACAGAATTTGTGATTTTTGTGTGTGTGTGTGTCTGTTTTTTTTTTAATTTTTGATTTATTTCGGTTGTTTTTAAGTTCGGTTTTAGGCGGAAAAACCATACCTTTCTTTCATTTTTTCACCCATTTCTTGGTCACTTTACCAGCCAATTAATTGTTGTTGGACTACAGGTATCCGTACTTATGAAACACCCTGCATAAAAATTACAGAGTTTCAATTATGATTTTCCAGAAACGAATACGAAATTTTTGAACTCACAATCAAGTTATTTTTCTCACTTCTGTACTGTCCCCCCCCCCTCTGATCCTTGGCACCTTGCCAAAAAACCGGACATGCATAAAGTGTGGGAAACATGACTCGTCGCCGCGCGCGTAGATCACACATGTTTCCCCCCTTCCCTTCCCCTTGACCAGTGCAATTGCGCCCTGTGGTACCATTCCCTTGTTGTCCATTTTTTCGGCGAGGCGAGTGGCTGTGGCTAACAGGGATATCGTCGCAGTTTCCCTCTCTCTTGGTTTTTCCTTGATTTTCTCTCCAATTTGACACTTTTTTTGGGATTTGCATCATTATTCTGGGTTAGCAATAGAAATTGGGTTGGCTTGGCTTAGGCCCCATCTCACATAAGCAAATAGTTCAGGTTCCCAGGTAATAAAATTGGTTTTCCCGTGTTGTTCCCATCGGCTAGTACTATGAATGGTCTTTGATCGCTTTGACACTTTGCTTTGCCAATTTTCCTTCCATTTTTACCTCAATTTAGGGGCTCAGTTAAGTCTAGCTACATGCATAAATACTAGGAGTCATTTTAAAGGACACTACTACTTTCTTGAGCTTTATTTTGTTGACTTGAGAAATTTATGATAGGTCTGTTTCGATAGAATATAATTTCCATCGGTCTACAATTTTCTAATAACGGAACCACTTTACAATAAGGCCTTCAGGATTGATTTAGCTAAAAATTTAACCGCGTTTAGGGATGGGTCTAAATAGATGCTTTGACAAGCCTTAAAACTCCACTTGAGCTTTTTTCAAAAGGGTCTAATTCTACAATTTCCCAAGCGCCAAGGTCTTACACTTAACTATGCTGGGTTTACTATGTAAGATTGAGAGTACTAAACCTACATAACTTCTCTATATATATCTACCTATACCCACCCAAATTGTGACAATAATAAAGTGGTTTTTAAGGGCAGAATAGTCAGTGGCCTTATTAGATGATAAACCTTTTTTGACAAAGCCTGCCTACTTTTTACATGCTTTCTCCTTATGGATTCCATCTGACTTACTCCTGACTTGACCCACCAAAATTCCACCCCCCCCCCTCTCTCTTCTCTCTCTACCCTCTCCCATCCATTCCGCTGACTCATTGTCAGCACCTTCCAGATCATAAAACTTGGCTCCGCCCCTTTGAACCAAACCATTTCGTTTTACGAGAATGTGATTTTATTCGATTAGCATACGGCTTCTCGAAACACTATAAATACCCGACAAAAGTCGCTGGACGGCCATTTCATTTTTGCGCTTTCTTCTTTCTTCTCACTTTGTCTCATCTTTGTATCGTTTCATTTTGATTTTTTTCAGAAGACAAAATGTCAAATCAGCAAGCAAATACCTCCGACGATGATTGTGTCATCGTTGCCTTCGTTGAGAGTGAGTTCCGAATTCCAAATCATTTCACCGGTGGAGCGCACTCCCAACGCTGCTCATTTTCAGATACCCAGCCAATTCCCTATCCAAGCCATCCCAACATGGTCCCTAAAACGCAGAACTTCCCATCGTCTTCAAATGGTACTCCTGGCACTGTCCCTAAAGTCGCGCAAACGACAGAAGAGATGGCAAAGATGCTGACCAGTAACATGGTGAACGAGTCGCATGGTGAGTCACATATCCGAATCCCTTCATGTATTCTCAATTCAGTGAGCATCTTCGGACGTCCACGTCAGCCAGGACCGTTGGCGCCGATTCCAGTCCCCGGTAAGCTCCCTTTCAAAGGTTCCCAAACCCCATTAAACCGCCCATCTTTCTTTCAGCTGACGCTCCGTGTCTGCGAACGAAACGCGACGAACTCTTAGGCCAAGTCACTGGATTCGTGATCAATGGGCTTATAGCAAGTGCTCAAGTTGAGCAGATCTTGAAGACAATGTATGGGGAGAGAAAGTATATATCTATGGAAGAGTCTGTTCGATTCTTGGAAACGGTGGTGGCTGCAGTCGCGGTGGGATCCGTAGGACCCGCAGGACCGAGCAGCGCTTTGAATATGAAGCCAAAGTCGATTCGCAAGAAGCGCAAGCGGTATTCTATTGTCAAGGACAGTCGGAAGAATGGATTGATGAATGGACAGCCGGGTGAGACTATGTCTGCTTCAAGACCGGCTCCAGGATCGTCGTCGCAGATGGTGCCAGCTCCAAGACCGGCGCCAGGATCCTCAACGATGGAGCCAGCGTCCTTGTCGTCGTTCCAGCATGAGCTAGTCAGAAGACCATTGTTTCCGGCTCCGAACGCTCCGAGTTCAGTGGCTGGATCATCAGCGGAATTCCCAACTGCTCCAGCTTCCTCTTCACCATCATCCTCAGAACAGGCGTCAGCTGGAAAAGTAGCTTTCTCAACTGATATTGCTTCGAGACCGGTGACAGTATCCACGGATGGATTGCCAATTCAGCTAGCGCCGTCGTCTCAGCAAATCCCAGCTCCAAGACCATCGCCAGGACCCGCAATTTACCCCGCTCCATCTTCGTCATTGTCTTCCCAGCATGAGCCACTCAGAAGACCATCGTTCCTGGTTCCAAAAACTGCAAGTTCAGTGGCTGGATCATCAACTTCAACTGCATTGCCGATTGCGCCAGCTTCCTCACCATCATCCTCAGAACAGCCACCAGTTCCAAAACCAGCGCTTCCAACTCCAGACTCAAGCCCCCTTCGATTGATCCTGACAGCCGTGAAGCCAGTTCAGATGGCCTCTCTCTCTCCGGAGCCTTTGCTACCAGTACCATCTTTGAACCCAGGTAGCTTTCTTAGATCTTACAGTTAGCACTTGTAAAAATCCTTTGCAGTTTCAGGATCGGCACCTCACAATCAGCTGGGTCAGTTTTCGAGTTATGCGGAGTTTTTAGAGACAAGGGCAGCTATTTATGCAAATTTGATCAAGAAGCCGGAATTAACGCAGATGGCTCCGATGGCTCCGATTCCCACACCATCTGCAGCCACCGCCACACCCTCAAGACCCGCAGCGCAGAAGAAGACGTCGCGAGCCAACTCGGTTCCCGACATGCTCCCAGCTGAGCTTCTGAACCGTCGGCGTGAGCAGACCAAGGTGGTGGCTCCGGCAAGACGGGAGTCTATGGATGAACAAGATAGGACCCCGAAGCCGCTCGGACTCCAGCTCCACCCAAGTCTCCAGCGGCAGACGACGTCGACGTCGGTGACAGCTTCGGAGTCTTCATCGTCTTCAGCTTCACCATCACTCACCGAAGGTCCGGAATTCGAAAATACGATCAAGGAAATCCAGGAGTATCTCAAGCGGGACAACGTCAAGGAGGCTTATAGGCACTTGAGTGAGCTTACCAGCTTTTAGGCCGTCAAATTTTTATTTTTTTCAGCCAAGGTCAACAATTGCTTGTTTTCCTTTAGCCCGACCGTCAATGGAAAGCCCGTGAAGCTGGCGATCCCGCAGATTGTAAAAAATGTTCCAATTATTCGATTTTTAAGAACATGGGCCGAGAAGAGTGAGTTCTCCTGGCTAACCTCTCGCCTCTCCCACTTCTCTATATTCCAGGAGACCCAAAAAACGTCCCAAACGACTTTGAACTCGTCAAAATCAGAAACCAGATGAAGGAGATTCAGAGGTTTATGGAGGCCAAAAACTGGGTCAAAGTAGTCACCCAACTCGAGCAAAGTGGGAAGGTCAAGGAGCCGAAGACGCCGAAGAAGAAGCGAGCTCACGGAGAGTCGTTTCTGTCGTTTGAGGAGAACGAATCGGTCTTTGTGAGTTTTGGGTCTCGAGGGGAAAATATGTAGAAAAAAAAAATAAAATTTCAGACAAATTTCTTCGGAGCCAAGTACCGACGACTTTAGGTGCAAGGCAAGTTCTGATAATTTTATATGTATTTTTTTGTATATTTTTGAATTTTTTTAAATGTTTGTTATTGTAAAAATTCCCACCATTATGCTATGTTAGTCACGTTTTATAATTGTATATCTAGGCATTTGTATTTATTTATTCCTATAGGCTCCGCCCACTATACAAGTACCATGATCTCAAAATTTCCAATCCCCAGTTTGTTCAACACCACCCACCCCCAACCCGCCCAGTTTTCTAGTCCACGTGCCATCTATATAAGTACATACCATAATCTCAAAATTTTTGATCTCACGTTGAATAAAGTTTTATATACCCATCCTTCTGGAGCTGGAGCTGGAGCTGGAGCTGGAGCTCCTTCAGCTTGACGAACTTCGCGAGCTTTTGCCCCACAATACCCCTTGTCCCGACCGCTCTTTTGGCAGGCGCACATGGTGTACTTCCCAACTTTGTCATCCAATCATTTTATACAATCTTGCGCTTCTTCATGGACACCCCGTCTCCTCTCCTTCGCGCCCGCTTCTCCGAGGTGCCTGCTCGACATATCCATCCGCATCCTCTGAGCTGACCGCTTCCTATAAACATGATATACCGTCCAGAATATGTCACCCAATACTTTTTATGACTCTATCCGTATTTCCGTGACCGTACTCATTATCTCTACAACAAGCCTTGTCAAGAATATGAGTAGAAGAGCCCACAGCTGATTGTACCATACCGATTAAGAGCGAAGGGTAGGTATTTTTCAATCTTAAAGTACGTATGTTATAGTCCGGTACCATTTGAACAAATCAATAGCCGCTCGCTCAAGAGAGTGACTCACTGTTGAAGCGCTGAATCTCAGTCACCAAGAAGATGAATCGATATCCGCTCAAAACAATGACTCACTCCCCCCTCCCGGAACCGTTCTAGAAAACCATTCCCGTTTGTCACCTCGTAAAGCGTTTCAGTTTACGATCATTCGCTTCTCTTTTTATATATGTATGCGCATTTCTGTTTCATTCAGCGCTTCTTTTCTTGATTTTTAGAGGCCGAAACCAGTAGAAACACCATTTTCGATTACTCAGAGTTTCTTGCTCAGTTTTCGGACACTGAAGTTATGCTTAGCTGACTTTGGCGTAACAAAGGGGGATAATTAGGTAATCGCTCGCTTCAAAATTTGGGTTCACAGATAGGCCTTCTGATCAAAATGACGCTCACAATCAGAAACTAGGATTGCGTTCCGTTCCTGTCTAACAAGAACAAATCTGCCTTAAACTGAGGCTGAAGCTCAAAAACTAGGTCTTCATTCAAGCTTAAGGCTCAAATTTTTGGCTTTCCTCCACCTTTTTTAACAAGTTAAACTTCTACCAATGAGTCACAGCTTCCAAAAATCTAAATCGATATCGTCGGCACAGAAATTGAGTGACTCACAACCATTCCCATCACAAATCTCATTCAAATTCCTCACCGTTTTGGTGTCCGTTTTCCTGGCCACAACCTCATAAAGCGTTTCAGTTTATGGTCGATTGGTCGGCTTGGTGAGTGAGTGCTTGTATTTTTCGCAAATTTTTTAGGCGAAACTCGTTTCCTTCGATATTATCGATTTTTCATCCAATTTCTCCCATCTCCAGGTACCCAGCACCACAATGAACGCCAACCAACCCGTCATCAACCTCTTCCCAATTCCCGGAGAGCCGTTCGACGTCTTCATCGCCAGAATCACACAACTTCATCAGGATCTTGTCGATCACAACTTAAAGTTGCATTTGGAGACGTTGGATGCAGGTTTTGCCATAGGACAGAAGGATTTGGAGATTGAGGCTCTGAAGCAGCAGTTGGAAGCGATGAGCATTGAGAATTCGTATTTGCGGAAAGTTTATGAGGATTTGTATAGGAAGGTGGACGCTGTGAGGCAGGGATCACAGTCTTTGGCGTCTGGAACTTCTGAGAATGAACTTCTAAATCTGAACCAGGATCAGAATAGCGATCGGAGCCTGAACTCAACGTCCGTTTCCTCCTATTCAATCGCTTCAGGACCTACCTCCTCATCGTCAAATTTCGGAAGCCAAGCTCCAAATCCGCCAGATTCCGAAGACATCCAAGTCGTTTTCGATCTTCAGAACCAACTCCTTCCTTCCTCACCGTCGCCGGCCCCGAAAACCTACTCCCAGATCATAGCAGAATGGAAATCGGCAAAACGCCACATATCCGATGAGGTCAAGGGTTTTGAAGGTAAACCGGAGCACTACAGTTAGGAATCAATCAATAATCAATTCCAGATTCCGCCAAGTACGTGTTCAATCCACGTGGACACACCATTGGTCCGCAGGTCGTTCCAAAGCTCATCTCGGCCTATTTGCTGTATAATAGTTGGAAATCTGGAAGGAGATTGAGATTCGGAGAGAGGAGTGAGTCAATTGTTATTGGGTAGTACCATAGTGAGCAAGATAGCCCCAACATACGCAGCCAATTCAATTCACAATTAGCGTAACTCCGGAGAGTACCATACCGACTACGAGTATGTACATTCCCATTTCCAGATGCAGAATGGGGAAAACTCACGGAAAACTCGAAAAATATATGGAAAAAGCTGTTTCTGGCAGTCCTCAAGGAGCAAAATGCGCAACTGGGAAATGGATGGATCACTCTGAAACGCTTCAAGAGAGAGATCAAGCAGGAACCGATTGATCAGTGAATAACTTGATTTTGAGGATATTTGAAAATTTTATTTGGTTACTTTGAATATGTTATTGAAATTCAGAATTTATTGAAAATTGGATGGGTTAATTTGAGATTAACAACGCTTGAAACAGACAAAAAATTGTATTTCTCATTTTCAGTTTAGAAATGTCCAACCGATGGGTAAGGTTCTTGGTAACATCTGACCAAGGTTTAGGGTTTAGGCAACGACTAGGCAAGGTGTGATGCTGGTCAACCTACTAAACAAGGTTCTTGGCGACGGCTGGCTAACAACAACGTTTTGTCCAGTCACCATCGTGAATATTGTCAATCCAGCGGCTGAGGAAGGATTGAGCAACGTCTGACCAAGGTAAGGACATTGACTAGGCAAGTTGTGATGCTGAAATAGGCAACGGCTAACTCACAAATGTATTGTAAGGGTGTATTGTCTACCCAACGGCTGACCAAGGATTGAGTAACAGCCAAGTTGTGATCTTAAACTAGCCGTTGCATGACAATTTACCACGTCTTGTCAAAATTTGCCTCACAACTTCATCCGTTAAAAAGTAAAGCTACGAGGAACAGAATACGTGGGAACATTGAAATTTTGTGTGTGCCTGTGTGTTGATCATTCACACACTACCTACCTCTCAAGCTCTAGCAAGTTTTAATTTCATGTTAGTGAGGCAAGTCCGTATGGCAAAATGGTGACTAAAATCGGCAAAACTCAGCTGAAAATGGCCTATTTTCGGTTTGGTTTCGATTGGATCTACAGTTACAGTAACATAGTTGGCAAACCTGGTTTCTAGGGTTGGTTAAATTTATGTAGTAATGTAGCAATCCAACTAGATTCCGATGAGGGACATTTTCTTATTCTTCCACTAGACTTTTCCAGTTTTTTGAAGAGCGGCGAGTATATTTGTTTGCTCACTGAATGGATTCTTTTCATTCCCCCACCCTCACCTTCAAATCCTGCACCTTGTCGTCCAATATCCTCTCCCTTCCTCTCCCCCGCACGTTTTTTGTTCCAACCACCTCCATAGCCACATTTTGAAGTCTCAAAGTCCCATATAATCTCTAATCTTTTCATCCATGTCTAGCTGGCTAGTCTAGTTTCAGTTCGAAGGGGATTAGGAGAGGGTGGGATGGTGAGGACGAAGATTTGCAAAGAAGATAGGGCGGAGCTTGCTTATTAATTGTAAGTCCAAATTATCAAAGTTTATGTCAATTTTGATTAGAAGAGTCGTTTCGATCTTGAAATGTTGACTTATCCTATAAACCTGTCTGCCCTTGTCATGGGTAGCGTGTATTTCACTGCGTACCTCGCAAACCGTAGAAGATATTGAAAAACAGTCAACTAGAAAAATACGCAAAATTTTAAGAGCTACAACTTCCTAGTTGAAACTTTTTCAATATCTTTTACGATTATAGAGATAGAAATACGCAGCTAAATTCATTTGGGCATACCTCGCGTTTTCAAAGTTTTCTGTTTCTAACTTCTTTCTTCCCAATCTATTTTCTTGTTGAAACAATGTTTGTATCCTTCAGGTATTTCAAAATCTAGTACCATCTTTTCCTAAGCATCAGTTAGACTCCATTGATCCCTTGCTTCAAGTACCATATCATTATTTGATTCTCATAGTTTTGCTCCTTGAAAAAACTCACTTTCAACTGTCAAAATGGTTCAAAAGTGCCACTTGAAGTTTCAAATTTCACATTTTTCAAATTTTCACGATCCTTAAGGAATTGCTTGTCTGTGCTCCTATTTGGCTGCGTACCTGTGTTGCCTCACTGAGTATTCAATGTTAGAAGCGTCAATTCGATTAAATAAGCTAACAAGCTTTTAGACAACTTAAGTCGCAATTGAAATGAAGCCTGACCCTCCCCCCAATTGTGATCTTCGCATTAGTCGATGCACCATGTGGGAGGGAAGCAGTGCAGTTTTTTTTCTGACCCTTTTTCTCAATTTCTTCGTTAGAAATGAAAAGAAAAGGATTAAAAGTAATATTTCTCTGCAAAATAAGAATTATAGTGATACGGGATCAGTGAAACAGAAGATAATCCCATTAGAAGTGGATTAGAGCGGACTTCGGTCAGAATCGAACATTTTCTGTTTCAAAATTTTCTCTTATCAAAATTTTTCATAAAAAGTAAGTTTCTTGAAGATTTGTGACAGTTTCAAAGTTATAATGACAATTATCAAAAAAAAATTGGAATTTTCTTTTTCTGAGCACATTTTTAGCTATGGAGGCATTCCTGATGCATTTTTTGAAAAAAAAAGATGTTTCAAATTTTTCTCAAATTTCGATAAATTAAGTCTTAAGCTGATCTGTGCGATTTAATGTCTTGAAGGTTACAATAACAAATATCAATTAAATTTTTTTACCAGCTTACTTTTTAAAGTTTTTTCAGCGATTTTCTGATGCTAACAATTAGAAAATCGATTTTTGTCATTTTTTCGAAAAAATTGTTTTTTTTTTCTGTTTCAATGGTATCAAAAAGCATATGAGTGAGATAGTAAGCATCACCTCGATCTCAAACTCCTATCTAGGACATACCATTATGGCCAGTACTGTATGCCTATATATTTTGCTGCGTATCTCTGTAACGGTAAAAGATATCAAAAAGTTGTCAAATACAAGAATACGCAAAATTTCAAGGGCTACAAGTTCTTAGTTGAACGTTTTTCAATATTTCTCTAGAATACGGAGATATGCAGCAAAATCCATGTCACTTGGGGAAAATCTTAACGGTCAGTACTGTTTCTTCAAGTATTTCTTATTTTTTCGTTATTTACAAGAAAAAAAAGATGATCATCCAAAACTTTTAGATAAGATGCTCCAATCTCCCCTTCCAACACATTCGAGTTCATCTGAATCTGCCTCAAATCACTTGGTTTTTCCAGCATCAACTGCTATGGTAAATCCAACGAAAAACGTATAAAAACAGATTTCAATTTAAATTTTGAAATTTAAATTGTTCATTCAGTTCCAGAATCTCTCTGACGACGATTTCCTCCAAAATCAAAGAAAGCGATTGGATGAGCTGATCGAGATGCAAAAAGTGTATCGCAAAAATCAAAAGATCATCGCCCCGGTCCCGGGCGGTCCAATAAAGCCCGTAAATCTACACAAAGCCGGAAATTTCAAGGATATCCAGAAAAACTCAAATTTACCAATTTCTGACAATTCCACTGCTTTTCAAAGCTCTCAGAACCCTCAAGCTGTTTCGGAGCCCGTAAATCCACACAAAGGCATGGATTTTGAGGGTGTCCTGAAGCAAAGCCTTACGGAGCTCCAGAAGGACTCTAATTTGACGAATTCTCCTCTCCAGAATCCCTCAACAAGTGCTTTTCAACTTGAAACATCATCTGGACTGCAAAAACGGAAAATTGGGAATTCTGCAAGTCAGGTATGGTATTCTCCTAAGTTTTCTTCAATTTCTGAAGGTTTACTACTTTTGGAACAGCTTTTTGAGACACGGTTACCTAATCCTTGCCTAATCCTTGAGCAAGTTGCAGTGCTAGATACGCAGCCAATTTAAATTTATTTCCAGCCCCTCTTCAAGCCGCCTCTCTCAATCCATCAGCCAATACCTCTAGACCAGCTGAATCACTTCATGCAACTACATGTCCTTGCTACAAGTGAGTCATTTTTAGAGTCCAGACAGCTGTAACGTTTCGCAACCACTCGAAACCAATTTTAGACAGCTTTTTCAGATTCCGACACCACCTCGCTTCCAGAAAAGGAACAAGCGATATATTTGAAACTTCGAAATGAGTGGCTAGGTAAAAAATCGATATTTTTCCAAGTTTCCCATTAAAATCTTTTTTTTTCCAGTCTCCTGGCACAACTTCCGTCCATCTCAAAAAGCAATGTACCACAGAGCGCATTTGGCAGCTGTCAATGAGCAAAAAAAGGCAGAGGCGAAAGAATGGTGGGTGTCCAGACCAATATGCCTTCGAAATGGGTTGGGTTGATTTAGGAATATGGAACTTGAAAATGAGAGAAGAAAGAGGAAGAAGACGTCGTGAAGAAAGTGATTTTGGCAATTGAGAATTGAATTGCAAAAAGTGTTACTGACTGTTATTTTGTTTTAATGAAAATTTTAAATTTTAAAAATCGCTCTTATAAATCTAAATCTCCCCTAAATGTCGATTCGCTGTGGAACGTTTTCTAAGATGGAGTTTGCCATTTGTTACATCGATGCATATTTCAGGAACTTGAGACATCAGGAAAACTTGAAACCGGAAGGAACATGAAAGTTCAAAAAAAATTCTTAAATTTTTTCAGTTCCATTACTAGTAGATCTATTTGAAAAACATGAAAATTCAATGACATTCTCCCAAGTTCGATTCACAATTCACCTTATCCTCCAGGACTACAAAGCAAAGGGCTCTGCTCTCGTAAATCTCCCCCGAACCTATTCTCATTGTCAGTGAATCTCCCTTGCAGATGGTACCCCGAGTGACTCATTCAATCTCAAAGTCTCCCCAATCACCCGTACATACTTCGAACAGTTCCGTCCAATCCAGTCCAGTCCAGCAAAAAAAAACTCTTCGTTCACGAGGACTACACAGCGCTCTCGTAAATCTACCCGTCTGTAGTGAAGGGAGCGAGCGCGCTGACAATGAGTCAGAGTCAGCGTCCGACTTGTTTGTCAAAAATCTCGCCGTCCTCTCTTTTCTACTGCTCGTACCATGCCACGAACAGTCTTTCTTCCACTGAGAAAAACAAGTACCATGTTATTCACACAGCCGTCGTAGAGTAGTTCCGCCCATCCTCCCGCTCCCCTCGTCGTCGCCTGTTTCGGGCTCATTTCATTTTCATTTTTCATTTCTTGTCCGCTCCTTCTCATCTCATCTCATCGGTATCTTCCAGATCCCCCATCTCAACCCCATAACAATGAATTTTTTCTACATGCTGTTCGCGCCAGTCTACGTCGTTCTCGGTCGCTGCGTCCGCAAGCAACCCGAGATGTCGAGAGCAGCTCGCGAAAGTGAGCAGAAGCTGTTCGGGGTGGGTGGTTGCGAAACTTCGCGTTACTTATGCCTCTTCTCTTTCAGTACACCAAAGTTCGCTTCCACAGGACCTACCTTGAGTTCCAAAAGACGTTCAAAGCGCTGCGCGAGAGCGGTGATAAGGACAAGCTCAGGATCCTCAAGAAGTACAAGACGAAGCTCGATAAGATCGTATGCGTTGCCGTCTTCTCAAAGTACTATGAGGAGATAATGGTAGGGGAGACCATTTCAGTATTAAAATTTGAAAAAAAGGAAAACGGTTTCAGGTCCAATCGACGATGCTCCACGAGCTGTCCGTCCAGCTGCACCTCGAACTCGAATTCCTCGAGTTGGCTCGAGAGCGAGACATGGATAAGGCCTTCAATGCTAAAAAAGCTTAAAGTTCGTTGTGGGACCCGACTTGGGCGCTTTGTTGGAATTGGAATTTTCTCTCTTTCTCTCTCTCTCTCTCTCTCTCTCTCTCTCTTTTGCTATTGCTCTCATTACATCTATTGTGTAATTGTAATTCAAATCCATTCCAACTTCGTTAATAAAAAACAAACTGTGACAACAAGGATTTTGTGACTTTTGTTTGGAGTTAGGAGTTCTATCTGGTTTAGCATTCAGATGAACCCCTAGGCTATGCTCTAGACTTTCCTACGGGGGAGGGGACTGACTCCTCGACGTCGGCCTGTGTTTTGTGACACTTTTTCTTTGGGACTGAACTTCAGAGACTTAATTTTAGCTGATTGGATGGGGTTCCAGGTCACAGCTTACTATGGTCCCCTTCTTGTGAATGAAGGAGTGACTCCTCTTCAACTCGACGACGGCGCGAGGATGGACGGAACTCCTCTAGCCCTGTGAAAAACATCGTACTTGTTTTTCTCAGTGGAAGAAAGACTGTTCGTGGCATGGTACGGGCGGCGGGAAGTGAGATTTTCGAATAACAAGTCGGACTCTGACTCTGACTCTGACATAAGGGGTCTGACTATCATTCTGATTGTGAGTCACTCGGGATGCCATCTGCAGGATCGCTAAGAGCTGTGTAGTGCTGATGCGGCGCAGCCGCACGTTCAGACTGGTAGTGCAGAGTTTTTCTATCCTGAAACATCATCGGAAGTCAATGAATCTACATTTTTTGAGCAGATCTATTACAGTTAGTTGAACAACTGGAAAAAGCGCGCTCCACTGCGAATTGGTTCGGGGGGAGATTTGCGAGAGCACGGCATGTTGTCGAGAACAAACCCTCCACAAAAGGCGCAACGACACCGTATCGAAAAACAACTGAGTCGCTACGCAGCGAATGCCTAAAAATTGTCCGAAAATCCTAAATTTTCGCAATAGAGCACGCTTGCATTGCCATTTTCGTGTAAAATCTGCAAACACCGGCACCGAAAAATGCACATTTTTGTCAACAACTCGGCGAAACATCAATAATTGCCCTAAAAAATGTTCAAATGTCACCGATTCTTCACTTTTTTGTGCAGAATTGTTCATTTGTGAAATGAAAATGCAGAAAAAACCGTTTTTTCAAGTTCTTATTTATCCCTAAAAACTCAGATTTTGAATTGCCGCCTAAAGTTAGATGTGCAGGTCGTCGAGCGTCGTTGCGCCCAATGTCCCGTTCAACACGCCGTGAGAGGGCTTGGGCTTGGTTTTGTAGTTCCGGAGGACAAGCCAAGTTTTCTAGTTTTTCAGTTTTTTTATCCAAATCATAAACTAGATTCTATTGAATTCCCATGCTTCTTGAGCAAATCTACTAGTAGTTATGAAACTGAAAAAAAAATAGTGAGAACACGTTTTTGAATTTTCCTTTCATGTTCCTTACGGTTTCAATTTTTCTAGATTTCTACTGGATATTTTTTCAAATAATAATTTCTTCAGCCAGCCTTCCACCAATATTCTCATTTTCAATCCCTACTTCCCTTCCTATCCACAAAAAGAAACTCACGATGATGTGACTGCGTGAGAAACAATGTCGTCGTGTCAGGTGTCTTGTCCCGTGGGTGGCATGTGCATATAACGTCATGGGAACCAGAAAATTGTGATTTTCGTGGGAATAATAGGATTTTGGGGTGATCGGAGTGATGTATATAGTCACGGCAGAACAAAATCTGTTCTTACAATATTCCTTTTTCCGACGACTGAAAAAAAATGTTTGAAAAATACCAGTTAAACATGTGAATTGAAAAAAATCGTGGCAGGACGCAATGACGGGTTTGAATCTGAACTTTTAAAATTACAGAAACGAATTATTTTTTGTGTTTCAAAGTTTCTATGATTATTGATTTACTAGTTGACTAATATTAGGTATGTCGCAAGCGTTCCAAGTTTCCCGGATTTCCAAGACATTTCATACATCCTGTTGGCATCAACTATTTTTAAATCAGCTTTTACAACTAGGAATCTATTACACAGTCCTTTTGAAACATCGACCGTCGCAACTAGAGCCAAAGTTATAAATATTACAAAAATTGTATATTTCGACCACTTTTTGAGCTCTACATAGCTACAACGGTTTTGAAACATCCTTGAGCCACAAGTAAGTGAGTTTTCTGTTTTAAAACTCACCAAAGCGAAAACAAACTTTTTTTTCCCAGTTTCAACTCTCCCTCATCTCACCATCTCATAGTTTTTCACATTACCCCGCTTTCAATTTTAGGAAGAGATTATCAACCAAAAAAATGACAAACAACTCTATAAAAACTGCTCATTTGCGTGTCGGTTTGGCAATCAGTTCTGGTCCCTAATGTACATAGTTATACCTGCCACACCATGTACATGTGCTCATGTATTTCCCTCCGCCCTCATGCCGAGTCCCATTTTCCTGACAATGACGTGACTCGTGGGAAGTTGCGATTTTTGCGCCCGCCTTTACCTGCTCAGTTTTACACTTTACTATCAGTATCATATCACTTACATGAGCTCCTCTAGTACGTGCAACCCCGTTTTGATACCCCGACGTTTTGCAACCATCTTCGCAACCTCTAGTGTATGCGTTTTGCAGTTGAACGCATCTCCAAGCTGTTTTTCTGTTTTTCTGTTTTTCTGCTGATCTGTTTTTCTTTGATACCCCGACGTTTCACAACCATCAGCTTCGATAGGCAGTTTTCCGGTTTCCCGTTCAATTCTAGTTGCGAAACGTTATATCTGCTAGTTGGAAAGTTGCGAAACGTCGGGGTGTTTTCTGATTGTGAATTTGACTTCTAACTTCTGATTTTGAACAGAAGACACAAGTCAAATGGCATTTTGGACATTTCAAAAATTGGATACAAAACATACCCTTTTTCTGCTATTTTTTTTTGCATTTTTTACTCAGATTCTGTTTTCCTCCCTTCAAATCTCTATATTTATACTCAGATGGACTTCTCCACAAACTCCATGTTCAAAACACCAACTCAATGGCTTTTGGAACAAAGTAGTGGCCAAAATGACGATCAGAACGAGATATGGCACAGGACTGAACAACTTTATCGGACATTGGTGAGTTTTCTGTTGGAATTGAGTTGAAAACAGTGAAAAACTGGAAAATTTAACGTTTTTGAGTGCCCCGACGTTTCGCAACCTTCTATATTGCCACTGTAACGTTTCGCAACTATTAGCCACTAGGCCAATCATCTAGAACAAAGGAATCCATTAGAAGCCAGAGTGTACTATGTTTTTTGTACCCCGACGTTTCGCAACTTACAATTTTCTACTGTAATCTTTCCGGATCACTAGCTTTTGGTTTCCATTGAAATCATAACGTACAAAAGCTCGAAACCCTGTTTCTATACACCCGACGTTTCGCAACCTAGATCGATCTAGATAAAAAGCTCGTTTTGTACCTACCAATTCTCAAGCTAAAAACTGTCTTTTCACATTCTTATCACTCTCATCTCAATCTCAATCCTTCTTATCACAGACCAACCCGCCTCCATCCCCAACTACCTACCTCCAACAAACACCACCTCCCCATCTCACCATGACCACCGCCTCTTCAATTTTCCCTGATAACGTAAGTTTTTCTTATCGATCCTTTTCATTTTTCCTCTATCACTTCAGTATCAGCAACAGTACCATCTGCTTTATCAGCAACTGCTCACTCAAGCCGCCGGGTTGCCAGTTCAGAATCAGAATCTCGACGGAAATCAGAATTTGGCAATGATGATGATGCCAAATTGTGATCCGATTAGTGGGAACATGGTGATGGACGCGTTTGCGGTAGGTGAAAAGGGCAGTATGTGGCTTACTAGATTTGGGTAGGGATTCGCCAAGATTCAGCTGATTGTGAGGTACGTCACCTGAAATTTCTAAAAGTTGTAGTTGACAATGAAATGGTTCTCAAGGCCTGGAGGGTTTCAGATGACGTCGGTCATTTGAATTTCAATGAAATTTGTTGAAACTCCAGGGGCGTATTACTAGGAGCCTTAACTATATTCTGTCAAGAAATGGGCTCAAGTGGATAATTTTTAGGCGAGTTATGGCGATTTTAGAGACGGTAATGTTCAGATTTTTCGAAAATTTTGGAAAAAAACTTTTTTTCTCAAATTAATTCTTAACTTTTTCATTTGCACACTGTTTCACAAATCTCTCAAAATCAAAATTTTTTTTTGAAAATGTTACTAAATGTATCAACACTTCAGAATCAAAACGCTCAATTCAAATTGGGAAGTATAATCGATGGAAGGGGGACAAATGATGAGAAAAACGAGAAAAAGGGGATTCCGATGGAGGTATCACTTGATATTTCAATTTTCAAATATAAAAATCAAATTTTTCTTTTCTGTTTCTCTTAACAATAAGATTTCTTCGTTTTCAGCCCCCAACCACTTCTCAAACTTCCATTTATCCGGGAATACCAGACAATGTTCTGCTTCAATTCCTTCAGCCAATTCCTCTACCTTCTCCACTTCACAATCAGCCACAAATTCTAATGAGTGAGTGGTGTGGGTCTCGAAACGACTTTTCCAAACATTTTCCAAATTTTTCAGAAAATAAATTGAACAAAAAAGTTGCGTTTAAAAAAAATTCGGAAAAAAAAAATTTCATTTTTTTTTTCAAATTTCTGGTCGGAAATGGTCAATAAAAGTGACAAAATTTTTCAAATGTAGTAAAAAAATTAAATTTCCGTATGAAAAATAATCAAAACCGTAACGTCGGAAAACTAAAATTTCAGAAAACTTTTTTTTTTTTAATTTCAAAATATATTTTTTTTTAATTTTGTTCAAAACTGCTGGATAAATGTTGTAAAAAAAACAAAATTTACAATAAAAAAACGAATATCTTCATTTTTTGAAAAAAAAAAAAAATTTTGAAAAATTGAAATTTTTTTCTTTCCATTTTTAAAAAAAAAATTCCAGCTACTCCATTCTCCTCCTTATTCGCCCCATTGTCTCAACCTCCCCAACCTGCCAATCCGCCCATGAACATGAACAACTCCGCAATTCTGACCAGTTTTCCCCATTTCGAAATGCAGTTTAAAAAGTTGAAAATCTCCGAGAAGAAGCCGTTGAAAAGTCAACGGAGGAGAATCGGTTATCAAAGAGGATGGTGAGTAGTGATAAGGAACTGATAAGGAACTGATAAGAAACTGATAATTGATAAGAAAATTCGAAAAAAAAAATTCAGGGACACTAGGCGTCAAAAAATGAAGAAAATGGACAAGGAAATGAAGGAGACGGCGGCGGCGGAGAAGATGAAATTTTTATCGATTGATTAAATATCGATTGATTATTGATTACCAATTATCGATTTTTTCAAAATGTGACACAACATTAACGCCCCGCTCTCTTTTTCTCGTAGTTGAATAGCAACAGCATGCACCATAATCAAAGAAGTTTGAAATTATGATTATCGATTGATTTATTGTTTACTAGTTGTTGATTGATTACTAATTATCGATTACCAACTTCAAAAAGTCACATTGATAGTCGCCTCTCTTTTCATAATCTGTAACGTCGTCAACGGCGTGCTCTTCTTCTCGTAGTTGAATAGCAACATTATGCACCTAAATTTATTTCGTAATTATTGATTTATTTTTGATAAATTATCGATTGATTTTTTGTTGATTATCGATTTTTCTAACTCACCCATCAGCCACGTGAACGAATAAATTGGAAAAAATGGTGAAAAAGAACTGATACAAAATCGAATCGCTCCACGTATAGACATACATGCTGTTCAAAGTGTCAATTAGATAAATCCAATCTTGAAAACAAGATTGGAGAAATAGTTTTCGAGAAGTACGACGACGACGTTTTGAAGCTACGGAATCCATGTAGGTTTTGGTCTGGAAATGGGAAAAAAATGAAAAAAAATTAAATGTTTTTTTTTGAAAATTTTAGTTTTCAAAAAATCAATAATTTTAATCGTTTTTCAATCTACAAACTTCAGAATTGGAAAATATTTCAAAGCTAACTAAAATTGATAAAATTTTTGAAAATTTGAAAAAAATTGCAAAAATTTTCAAAAAAATTTTTTTTTGAAATTTTTTTGGTTTTTGTCATTTTTATATTTAAATATTGTTTTTTTTAAATGCAATTTGATAAAATCTGACACCCAAAACACCCGCTTTTCATTCAAAAAATTACAAATAAAAATTTGAAAAAAAATTTTTTTGAAAATTTTCTGAAACATTATTTTCTTAAAATTGGCTGGCTTTTAGCATTTTCTATATGAAAAACTGTCTTTTTTATAGAATTTGGTGAGTTTCGACACCCATATTGACCATTTTCCGATAAAAAATTGAAACCAAACCCATCACATATCAGGAGGTTCGACTTTGAAAGTTGCGAAACTTTTTTTTTTCAAAAGTGTCGTTTTGCATAATAAAATGTAAAAAAAAATCAAAAAAAAAAAAAAAAAAAAAAAAAAAAAATCAAAGAAAAAATTTCAAAATTTTGAAGCAAGTTTTTCAAAATTAAAAAAAAACGTGTTTCAACTTATTTAAATATTATTTGAATGTTGAATTTTTTCAACAAACATAGAATCGAATTGAAACAAAAAACGTTAAAATTGAATTTGTTGTTTGAATTCATGATTTTTTTTGATTTTTCAAGTGAAATTTCAATTTCTCCACCTAATTTGGAGAGTTTTGACACCCATAATGCCCACTTTCCGTCCAAATTTTCAAAAATCGTTGCGAGACCCAAAAACCGCCTACCGATGAGACAACCAGTTTGATAGCGACCACAAGATTCAAGGTGTTGGATATAATTGCCAAAAACCCAATCCAATACATAACCATATCCGCCAAAATGTCCAAACACGGATCCAAATTGTCCCATGTCAAAATGTCAAAGTTATAGATATTCGTGCAGTTTCCAGGGATTCCAGCTACCGTAACCAGGAAAGATATCGACCAGCATACTGATAAGGCCAACTGGAATTTTATCAATGATAAGATGTCACTGATAAGCTTATCAACTCACCAGTGTCGCTCCTTGCCCGTTTTTTCGTTTGGCCATTGTTGCGAAATAGATGACCAAAAATCGATTGAAACTTATGCAAACTTGGGTCATTGGACCTGGAAATTATTGATTTTTTTGAGGGGAAAGAAAAAATTGAACAAATTTAGAAAAAAAGAGTGATAACCTTGAACATAGACTCCATACGCAGCGATTTGGTTGAGGAGCATGTTGAGGAAGTCGGGACCGTAGTAGAAGCGGCTGGAAGTGGGAGGAGATCAAAAGATCAAAGGATCAATGGATGAAAAGGTCAAAAGATCAAAGGATCAAAGGAAAAACGACTTAAAGATCAAAAGATCAAACGTTGAGATTTTTTCTCAAAGGAAAACATGATCAATGGATCATAGAATCAAAAGATCCAAAGATCAAGATCAAACGATCAAAAGATCAAATTTTCAGACCGAAATATCAGAAGATCAAGCTTTGAGATCAAAAGATCAATCTCCAATTTTTGCAACTCACAAAATCGATACAGGACCGTCGAAAAACAAATAACAAAACAGCACAATACAATTGGACACTGTTTTCGAAGAACACATTATATAGAAACTCGACATGTTCTTGGAAATAAATCGACGAAGAACCAGCAAGTTTATGGTGATTCCGAAGGAGGAAATCTGGAAAAAATAAGAAAAAATAAGAAATTTAAAAAAAAAATTTTAAAATTTATTTTTTGAAATTGTATGATTACAGTCGACTAGATATTGCATTTCGATACAATTACATTATTTTTGCAAAAAAAAAATAGAAAAAACCCATTAGAAACCGTAAAATTTTGAAATTTTTGTTGTTTAAATTTTGCAATTTTTTTGGATTTTTCAAAATTTTTTTGGATTTTTGAAAATTTTTTTACGATATCCAATGATTTGTGTCATTTTTCATATGCAGAATTGTTTTTTTTTAAGTAATAAAAAAAAAATTTGACATCTATTTTGACCACATTTTATTTTTTTAAAATTAAATACAAAAAAAACTGAAAATACAATTTTAAAAATTTTCAGAAAATTATTTTTTTAATATTGAATTTTGACATTTTCACAAGCCATATTGATCACAAAAATTATCAAAATTGAAAAAAAATCAAAATTTTTCAAAAAATAATTTTTTTGAAAATTTCATCCGTTTCATCTCGTACTCAATTTCAAGTTTTATTTTGTATTTTTCACATCAATCAGAGAATTTTAACCAATTTAAAGAATATTTTGCAATGTTCTGATTGTGAAATTCAGTTTATTTTGAAAAAATTGAATATTAGAAACATGAAAAATTCAAAAAATTCAAAAATTCTGTTTTAAGAACACTGTGCATTTCCGCTTTAATTTCAAGTTTAATTTAGTTTTTTCTAAATTATTGGTAAACTCTGACACTCATATTGACCACAAAAATTATCAAAAAAAGAAAAAAAAATTTTTTTGCAAAATTTTCAAAAAATTTTTTTTTGAAAATATCAACTGTTTCATTTGATTTTTAAGCTGAATTTTAGACTATTCACATAATTTGAATAGTACAAATAGAATGTATTCCCTCTCAAAATCCACTCACCAAAACCATAAAAATGCCAGCTGAAATCGTCATCCATGGCTCTGCTACGTCTTCGGGTCGTGTGTCTTCGATCCAAATTTGGGATAAAGTTTCGTTGGAAAGGGACATTATTATTGCGGAGTCTGAAAGAGAAAGTGTGGAAAAACTGATTGTAAGAAAAAAATTTGAAAAAAAACAGCAAAAAAAAAAACTTTGAAAAAATATTTTTTTTTGAAATAAATTTTTTTTTAATTCCAAAAAAAAAATTAGAATTTTTTTTGATTTTACGTTTTTTTTTTATTTTAGATTTAATTTTGAAAAATAATGGAAAACTGAAAAAATTAGTTTTACACCTAAAAAAATTGAAAAAAATTTGGAAAAAAAATTGAAAAAAAAAATTTGAAAAAATATTCAAAATTTTTTTTTTTTTTAATTTTTATTATTAAAAAATAATTTTAAAAAAAACAAAAAAAATAATTTAACAACTAAAAAAAATTTTAATTTTAATTTTAAAAAAATTGAAACAAATTTTAATTAATTTTTTTTTTTAATTTCTGATTTTTAAATTTTTTGTTTTTATATTTGGATTTAATTTTGAAAAATATTGAAAAACTAATTGTAGGAAAAATTAGTTTCACAACAAAAAAAGTTAAAATGAAAACAATTTGAAACACAAATTTTGAAAAAAAAAAAATTCGAAAAAACTTTTTTTTTAAATTTTTTTTTTTGAAGATGCAATTTTTCTTTCAAACTTCCATGAAAACGTGAAAAAATGACAAAACGAAAGCTCAGCATCCTCCAAAAACCAAAAAAACCAATTCTAGGTACACTTCAAGGCACGTGTGTTTCCGCACCAATTACGTCCATAATTGACACCTTACCAGACATATCGCTCCCGTTTAATTCTATAGAAAACGTTGCTCTTTGCACCTTTTCCGATTGCTTTGACGGCTGAAAATGTGGGGAAAATTGGTCTAGACGAGTTGCCGAAAAATGCGGAAATGACCGCCAGTTGATTATGAAAATCGGGGTGTTTTTCGTCGAGTCGTTCCGTGCCGTTCAGTCATTCATTCAATTTTTCCGATTTTTATTGGATTTTGATAGCAATTTTTGGGAGACAAATGGTGACAAAGATCTGGTGCATGTGGAGTTTTGAACGATTCTGGGAAATGCGCAAGGTCAGGTTTGGTAGATGGTTGCCAAGTGTCGGGGTTTGAATGGGAAATGGCTTGGTTGCGAAACGTTATAGTCACAAAGTTTGAAAATTTTCAAACGTCTGGGTTGCGAAACGTTACAGTTGAAAGTTTGAAAGTTGAGAAATTTCTTGGTTGCGAAACATTACCGTCATAAATCGAACATTTTCAAAATGATATGGTTGCGAAACGTTATAGTCACACAGTCAACAAGTTTCGAAACGTTACAGCTACAAAATTGGAAAGTTTTGAAATGTTACAGTCGAAAATTGGAAACTTGAGAATTTTCATGGTTGTGAAATGTTACAGTAACAAGGTCTGGTAGTTGCGAAACGTTACAGTCACCAATCGGAAATTTTCAAAATCAGACAGTTGCGAAACGTTACACTAACAGAATCTGGTATTCACAAAAAGTTCAGAACTTCCATAGTTGCGAAACGTTACGGCCGTAAATCGGAAAGTTGCGAAATGTCTTGGTTGCGAAACGTTACACTCGTCGTTGTTCATAAATCATTTATTATTTCCCTTTCTCACCGACTCCTCCACTATCATTTTCACCTGAACAACAGGTTTCCTCCTCCCCACTTTCCTACTTTCATACTCAAAAACCAACATGATAAAACCGTCAAAAACATATGTAAACAAGTTGGAATAAACACTAAAAATAAATTGAAAAATCAAATGTTTGATAAGTCGATTCGTATAAACGGCATTGGTATAATCGATGACAAACAGCCAGTCCTGGATGCAATTCTGGATGAAAAGTTGACGAGTTCGACGTTTTCGACGGGCGGTTGATGTGGAATCGAGACGGCCACGTTGACGGATCTGAAATGGGTTGAATGTGCCTAGAAGAAGTGAAAATTCAAACTTTTTCCGATTTTTTCCGCGCCAAAAATCCCGCAAAATCCCGAAAAGCGCGTGCTTATCACCGCCCTGCGCGACTGCAGCCGCCGTACAAGTACGGCGCAGGCGGTAACGCCGGCGACTGTCAGTTTTGGGTCCCTGGTTGGAATCCTCCAGGAGCCAAAACTTTTTTGCACGGGGTATTTTGCTTTTTCTACTATTTGATAACTCACAATAGAAGCCATGAGTTGAACTAGCACCAAGACGTTGCACAGATTTGACACTACCGTGCAAAACAGAACAAACCACATAACAACTTGCTCAATAATGAAATCACAGCCACCGGAATACCAGTTGAGCAGTTCTGGGATGAAGACTTCGTTGCAGTCGTCTAGAAGTTATAATTGTGAGAATTGATACTTTTGGATTATTACCAATTGCTCCAATGACGGAAATATTCAGTGAAATGAGCCAGAAAATTGTCAAAATTGCAAATGTAATTTTTTGATTATTTTGAGTCATTGATTGCTTGACAAAGTAAAAAACCAATAGTCGATTAACAGAAATCAAAAATTGAGTCAACGGACCCATTGGATACACTCCAAAAGTCACCATTTGATTGACTATTTTGTTGAGAAACGTTGGACGCTCAAAGTTGTTTCTGGAGTTGAATATTTCATTTTTTCTGTTTTTTATACTTACAAAATGGTAATCGGAGCATTATACAGCAAATACCCCGATATAGCGATCGAGTTGGAAATGGTTTTTGAGGAGCACATTATGGAGAAACTTGACATTTTTTTGCTCATGTAACCCAGCAGTACCTTGATATTGACCAGAATTCCAAAAATAGCGGTCTGCAAATGAGTTTTACACTTGAGGAGTGCAAGAAAAAAAAATTGACCCTGGGAGGATTCGAACCAGGGACGCAAAATTGACGGTCAGCAGCGCAACCGCCTGCGCCACAACTGCACGGAAATTGCAGGCGCGCAAGGCAGTGATAAACGTGCGGCTTTCGGGAATTTTCCTTCAACTCACCACCAACATTAGCGCCCCACAAGCTCTTATCACCGGAATTTTGGCAATTTGATCCGGGAGAATCAGTCCTTGGGATAAGAGCGATTGGGTGTATATGGATAAGGTTTCCGTTGAGTTTAGCATGATTGAACGGCCAAAAAACCAGAATTTTCAGGGAAAAAATGGCGAAAAACAGCTCCATTCTTCCCTGGAACAATTTACAAAGAAAATTCAATTTATCATTCAATTTTTGATCATTTGATAAGGTGGCAAAGTGACAAAGATATAAGAACCAATCAAAATCGAACAGT
This sequence comes from Caenorhabditis sp. 39 LS-2015, assembly GCA_900536345.3. Taxonomy (NCBI): domain Eukaryota; kingdom Metazoa; phylum Nematoda; class Chromadorea; order Rhabditida; family Rhabditidae; genus Caenorhabditis; species Caenorhabditis waitukubuli. Next base: position 36,788 of record LR563209.1, on the reverse strand, counting down.
TGATCCGGTAAAATGAGAAGTTTCACTTTTCTTCGAATTGATCGCTTTCGGCTTCTTCGGCTTCTTTTCATAGTTGAACAGCAGCATTACCAATCTGAAAATTATCAAAAAATTAGATTTTTTCTCGCTGCAAACGCGCTTTTTCGAGACGAGACCCAAAAAGTCCAATAGAGCGCACTTACATACCCATCAATAACATGAACACTGAGATTCGAGTAGATGTTGAATGCAAAACTGTACAGAACGTTTTTGAACACGTTGTCGAGCCACGTGCTGTTGATGCTGTCGATGGCGAAGATCCAGTCTTGGATGCAGTTCTGCAGGTACAGTTTTTGGGTTCGTTGACGGCGACGACGATTCGACACCGAGTCCATCACGTGTTTGTTCTGGAACTGAGAGGAAACGGTTGCGAAATGTCGCGGTTTGAAGATGGGGCATTTGGCAACTATCGCAGAACTTTCATTGTTGCGAAATGTCGCATTTCACAATAAACTGTAGGCCCGACGTTTCGCACCCAAGAGATTTTGAAGACTTGACAATTTCAGAGTGTTTCATAGTTGCGAAATGTCGCGTTTCCACGATTTTCTTTTCCCCCGACGTTTCGCAACCAAGAGACATTGGAATCGTGACATTTTGCAACTACGACATTTCGCAACTGCAAAAAATGCTTCCAGGTTTCAAAACGTCAAGTGTTCTCAATTTCTCATTGTTTGGCGACCCCGACGTTTCGCAACCAAGAGATTTTGAAAATTTGACATTTCGCAACTATAGCAAACGTTTCATTTTTGCGAAATGTGGTTGCTCTACAGTATTCGGCAACTCCGACATTTCGCAACCCATCTCAAAATCAGAAATGTGTTGGTTGCGAAATGTCGGGGTTTCTAATTTTCAAAATTCTCCCTACTGATTGTGAGATCAAAATATGAACACTCGGAATGAACTAAGCTGCTCGGAACGAACAAAAAAACGTGGGACTTTGGTCAATTTTTGGAATCAAAAGCTAGGGCATACTAGAGGCATATCCCACCCACATAGCCTACCGAGTTAGTCAACAACTTTATCAGCACTATCAGATTGCAAATGTTGGACAAAATGGCGCATAAAATGGAGAATTCCATGACAGCGTCACCCAGATCGTCGTCACAGCCGCCGCTCCACCAGTTCAACAGCTCGGGCACGAAAATGACCATGCAGTCGTCTGAAGTGATAAGAAACTGATAATTTTTGATAAAAAGTATACCTCCCGTGCCAATGATAGTGATTGCAAGGCCTGATAACCAACAGAACGCTAGTACCATCAGCGTCAATTTCTGATGGTTTTCGTTGCGCGATTTGGCTGCGAAAATCATGACGAGAAATCGATTTATTGAGATTAGAAATTGGGTCGCTGGGCCTACATAAAATTATCTTTTGATCTTTTGATCTTATACCCACCCAAAATATAAAAACTGTAGCTGACCGAGTGATTAGTGATCATATTCGCAAGCGTTGGTCCTGTGAAGTTGTTTCTGAAGGAAAAGTTATTTTTTACTGTTTTTTTCTTTTTCAAATGTCCCTCCCCCTTACAAAATGGTAACTGGAGCGTTATAGAACAGGTATCCACAACAAATCAGCGAATTGGAAATGGTTTTCGAGGAGCACATTATAGCGAAACTCGACATGTTCTTTGAGTGGTAACCGATGAACACTTTTATGTTTACGAGTAGGCCGAGAAGGGCGGTCTGGAAGGTTTTTGAATAATTTCTATCGAAAATTTGATTAACTTAGAAAAAATTTAGAAAAAAGTTGATTGTTGAATAAGAAAGTTGAATTAGAAAAAAGTTGAAATTTTTTTTCAATTTTAAAATTTTTATAACAATTTCTCTTGTGAAGAATGACGGGAAAATTTTATAAAATCACCTTTTCAAGGTTCCTAGGGTTCATAAACATATAAAAACCGGATGAAAAAAAGATTTTCAAAAAGTATTCCATCAGCGGGAACCGAACCCACACCCTCATTACCTACGCGCCCGCCTCGAACCACTCGGCCGCTCGACCAGACGTTTCGAGACTGATCCGGAGGCAGTGATATTTTCGCTGTCACGCGCCCGTGGTCACGCTTGCGATTTTTTGCGCGACAGTGTTGAAGAATTGAAAATCGGGATGTCAACTTGGAGACGTCATAACTTCTTAAAATGGAAAAAGCGCGATCTAGGATTTTGCCAATCGACTCATATAGAGCTGTTCTTTACCCACAAAAATTATAAAAAATATCTGATACCAACGCTAAAAACACCTCCCTTGTGAGGCGTGCAAAAAAAATTTGGCCTAGAAAGGATTCGAACCAGGGTGGCAAAAATTGGAGGGCGCCGGCGTTGCCGCCTGCGCCAATTAAACATGCACAAAAGCTGACGGCGCGCAAGGCAATGATAAGCGCGCGGCTTTTCGGGATTTTGTGGGATTTTTGGCAGGTGAAAAAAAAAAGTTTTGCTCATTTTTTCCGAAATGTTCGCATTTTCTCCCATTTCCCCCACCCCCACTCACCGCTGCCAACAGTCCTCCCATCGTCGGTATCATCCACGGCTGGGCAACTTCTCTCGGAACAATCGCACCGCTTTTCAACAAATTCGCGGTGAAATTTGAAAGTTGTTGCATTATCGAATTAGAATTTCTGCAGACTGACTCAGGATCAGAATTCGATTCAGAATCTGAAAAGTCAGGAAAAACTGACAGAAAATTGACACTGACACTGAAAATATGATTGTTTTTGGGTGAGAGTTTTGTTATTCGGAAGTGAGCGGAAAAAAAAAGAACAGAGAACGCTTTCTGACCAATTCCGAGCACGATTCTGGCCAATTCTGGCTCCAATCAAGTTGGATTCCGATAATTGGGTTTGGATTGGAATTCTCGAACTGAATTGGATGGAATCCGATTGGTTTCCTGGTCTTCAGAATCGGATTCTGTGAAAAATTTGATAGTGCGGGTGCTAAGTAATGGTAGCCTTCAGGTTGCCTAGTCCTTACCTAGTCCTTGCCTAGTCCTTGCCTAGTCCTTGCCTAGTCCTTACCTAGTCCTTGCCTAGTCCTTGCCTAGTCCTTACCTAGTCCTTGCCTAGTCCTTGCCTAGTCCTTACCTAGTCCTTGCCTAGTCCTTGCCTAGTCCTTACCTAGTCCTTGCCTAGTCCTTGCCTAGTCCTTACCTAGTCCTTGCCTAGTCCTTGCCTAGTCCTTACCTAGTCCTTGCCTAGTCCTTGTCAAGTCCTTGCCTATCAATTTCAACATCAAAATTTCAAAATTTTGAATTTTTTATTAAACAGAAAAAAATCAAAAAATCGACCAAATTGCAAGAGAAAAAACCAAAAAATTACATGAAAATTAGGACCAGAAAATCAGAGAAAAAGGAATGATGTGACGCGTACCATGTAAAAAATTGAAGTTATCCGAGATTAGTACACAGAGCCGACCTTAGCAGTGGTTTTGGTCTCGACGCGAAGCGAATCAATTTGAAGATTTACAACGGGATCCTCATCCTGGCAAAGTTGTCTTTTGATCTTTACAGCTCTGAAAACCAATCAAAATTAGCAGATTTGTCTTCAAATTTCAAACTCCTCCTCCTCCCCACTTACCGTCTCCTACGCTCCATAGACACTCTCCTCGCAATACGTAATATACAAGAACTTGTCCTCGGCCTTATGCTCCCTATACAAGCACCCCATCGTTACCATATTCGACGGAATCGTATTGTTGACAAAGAAGAACACGGTTTGCTCGGGGCGCAGTTGAATCTTCAACCGAATCTGCATCAGGAACTTGCCGACGAGCATGATGGCAGGCACGAAGCATTGACAGCTGGGGAGACTTGGAAGACGGGAATGGACGGCTTTCTCGATGATAATTGGGATGTTGCCGGGGTGACTGTACAGTACCTCTTCCGCCTTGACGATTCGCTCTTGCAAAGTGTAGACTTGGTTGAATGGGTTGGTCTTGATCAGATGTTGCTTGTCGTCGCTACCATAGACACTCTCCTCGCTGTAAGTCATGTGAAGAAACAAGTCCTCATTGCTCTTATGCTCCTGATACAATTCTCTCATGGTACTCATCATAGATGGAATCGTGTTACCGACGAAGAAGAACAAGGCTTGCTCGGGTCGAAGATTGATCTTGTTGCGGATTTTCACGAGAACCTCGGCCACTGTACTATCCTCCGGCATCACAAACATCTTGACGGAGAGACTTGCCAGTTTGGAATTTGCAGCTTTCTCAACGATCACCGGGACAGCTCCGGGGTGTTTTACTCTTAGCCACAAGGCTTTCTTCATCAACGTCGGTCCTTCCCCTCCATAGACACTCTCCTCGCTATACCTTATGTGAAGGAACAAGTCCTCATCGTTCTTATGCTTCTGATACACTTCTCTCATGGTACTCATCATAGAGGGAATCGTGTTGCCGATGAGGAAGGACAAGGATTCCTCGGGTCGAAGCTCAATTCCCTTGCGGAAGTTCACAAGGAACTGCGCCACTGTACTATCCTCCGGTACCATGAAAATCCTACTGGAGAGACTTTCCAGTTTGGAATTTGCAGTTTTCTCAACGATCACTGGAACGGTTCCGGGGTGTCTTTTGCTTAGCTTCAGGGCTTTCTTAGTCGATCCCTCCCCTCCATAGACACTTCCCTCTTCATAGGTCAGGTACAGTAACTTGTCGTCCTCCTTATGCTCCGTATACAACATGCTTGTCCTGTTTGGTGGAGTGGGATTGTTGATTAAGAAGAAAAACGCGGCCTGAGGGTTAAACTTAACCTTCTTGCGGACTTCCAGAAGGAGCTTTTCAAGGAGCGGATCTTTTGGGGCGTAGATGGGGCGACTCGGGTGGTTGAAGGGTTTGGATCGGGGGGCTTTAATTGGTACTTGGTCTGGATTTGTGGCAAGCAGCTTTTCAGTCTTGTCTAGCCGTTTCTCAAAATCGAACACATCCTCAAACGGCTTCTCAGTGTCATCCACTCCATAAACACTCTCCTCGCAATACGTAATATACATAAAACAGTCCTCCTCCATATGCTCCTGATACTGTGCTCCCATGGTCGTCATAGTTGCAGGAAGGGTATCGCCGATGAAGAAGAACAGACCTTGCGATGGACGGAGCTCGACTCGCTTTCGAATGTGAAAGATGAACTGAGCCACTGTACTCTCCGCTGGGACCAGGAACTTGCGCTTGTAGAGACTTGGAAGTGTAGATCCGTCGGCTTTCTCGACGATTACTGGAATCCATCGGGGGTTGGTCATCAGCATCTTGTCCGCCTGGAATCTCCGCTCCTTCAAACCAAACTGGGTCTTAAATTGTACCTGATCTTCTATGAATTTGGAGTCACCTCCATAGACACTCTCCTCGCTGTAGGTCAGGTACAGAAAGAAATCCTCGTTGTTCATATGCTCCTGATGAAGCTCTCTCATGGTACTCATCGTCGCTGGAATGGTGTTGCCGACGAAGAAGAACAAGGCTTCCTCGGGTCGGATGTTGATCCTTTGGCGGATTTGCATGATGAACTGAGCCACTGTGCTGTCCGCAGAGGCCAGGTACTTGCGTTTTGGGAGACATGGGAGTCTGGATGTTGCAGCTTTCTCCACGATCACTGGAACCTTTTCCGGGTGTTTTTCGAGCAAGGATAACGTTTTTCGGAAGGGGAAATTCTTCAGAATTTTCTTCAGATCTTCCTCTTCTACTTCATCCTCCTCCCTTCCTCCATAGACACTCTCCTCCGAGTACGTAATATAGAGAAATTTGTCCTGGGCCTGATGCTCTTTGTACAGCTGTCCCATAGTTGTCATGGTAGCAGGAATGGTATTGCCAATGAAGAAAAACAGGGCTTCCTCGGGACGAAGGTTGATGTTGTTCCGGATTTTCGACAGGAATTGCCCCACTATCAGGTCCAAAGGGACTAGGAACTTTTTCTTCGAAAGCTGAGGCAGTTTGGAGTGTGTCGCCTTCTGTACGATGACCGGGATTCGATCCGGATGCTTTTTGAGAAGCCGTTCGCCTTCTAGAAAGTCCGGAGCAGTAGTGTAGAGGTTCTTGGGTTGATTAGACTGATTACCATCATCTCCCCCGTAAACACTCTCATTCGTAAATGCCAAATACACAAACTGATCCTCCTCATGGTGCAGCCGATGAAGTTGTTCCATGGTCATTGTCGTTTGGGGAATCGTGTTGTTGACGAAGAAGAACAGCGCATCTTCGGGTCGGAGGGTCAATTTCCGACGGATCAAGTAGTAGAATCCGCCAACTGTCATCTCGACTGGCACCAGGAACTTGGTTTTTTCCAGGGGTTTGCAGGTGGATCGTGGCGCCCGTTCGACGATGACGGGGACCCGATCCGGAAGGGACTTTCGGACAGAGAGACCTTCGGTGCGACGGACCTCGAAGGTGTTGGCTTGTTTGTAGGACCACTTCATAGCTGGAAAGAGAGGATTTGGGAATGAAATTTTGCTAAAAAAATAATAAAAGAAAACAGACGCAAGAGGGTATAGACAGAGGCAAATGAGGAGGCCCATGGTGCGGACCCGAGACAGGTGTGGTGTGCATTGTCTCGGAGACGTTGGACAGACTTTGTGTCAAGGAGAGACGCAGACATACCGATGACCCGATGGAAAATCGATAAGCCTTCCCCCCCCCCTTCCCGTCCGTTCCGTTCGTTCCGTCTGTTGGTGTGGTGTGGTCCAAGGGGGGCACCCACCCTTGACCACCTGCTCTTCCCTTTCCTAGCCTAGGATTTCTTACAAGGTTAGGCCAAGGACCGTTTTCCAAAACATTTTTTTTTTACCAAAATCAAAATAAATCAGTTCCATTTCCAGCTATGAAATTCGCCTACAAAGAGACCCATCCATTCTCCCAACGTCACTCCGAAGGCCTCCAAATCCGCCTCAAGCAACCCGATCGTATCCCAGTCATCGTCGAGAAGGTCCCGGGATCCAGGCTCTTGAACGTCGACAAAACCCGATTCCTAGTCCCCGGAGACATCACCGTCGGCAGTTTCTTGTACCTGATCCGGAAACGGATAAGACTTCGGCAGCAGGACGCGCTGTTCTTCTTTGTGAATGACGAGATCCCGCAGACGACAATGTTGATGTCGAAGTTGTATCAGGATCAGCACGAGGAGGACATGTTTTTGTATATTGCGTATGGTGATGAGAGTGTTTATGGTTGAATTTGAAGTTGAATAAAGATTTTGTACTGAATGCTTCATAAATACTGTTACAAAGCTACCTCATAGCCTTTTTCATCGGGAGGTTACCAATCCAAAATCTTAAATTCCACAAAAAATATAAAATCTTGGATGCTCTAAAGTCCGCGGTTCTCAGGGATAGTGATATGGTACTCTATCGCCTTCCGCCGTCTCCGATTTTCAGGGAAAGTGATATGGTACTCTAGCGCCTTCCACTGTCTCCGCTTCTCGAGGATAGTGATATGGTACTCTAGCGCCTTGCATCGCCTCCACTTCCCAGGAATAGTGATATGGTACTCTAGCACCTTCCTCCGCTTCCGCTTTTCAGGGACAGTGATATGGTACTCAAGCGCCTTTTATCGCCTCCGTTTTTCAAAGAATGTGATATGGTATTCAAGAGCCTTCCATCGCATCCGTTTTTCAAAGAATGTGATATGGTATTCAAGAGCCTTCCATCGCATCCGTTTTTCAAAAAATGTGATATGGTATTCAAGAGCCTTCCATCGCATCCGCTTTTCTGGAATAGTATGGTACTCAAGCGCCATAGGAAAGTGACATGGTACTCAACTCAAGCGCCTTCATCGAGGCAAAAATCGGTAAAATCAAAACCCGCCGATGCACTTCCGTTCTAGTACCATTTCGGGACCAATTTTTGTCATTTTGACTTGCGATATGGTACCCTTTCCTTCGTTAACCCTATCGCCCCCCCCCCCTCATCTACACCTATTCTGACGTGGCATAGGGAGGACAGACAGTACCCTCCTCGTTTACACAGTGTCTCGTTTGCGTACTGCGTACCATGTCCTGTGCACTGACAATTAGGCATTGAGAACTCCCCTCCCCTACATAGCCCCCTCATTCTCCTCGTCTACCCTCACGGTGAGTGGTTGGGTTTTTCCATTGTCTCGTCTAGCTATCTATACGCTCATTTTCAACCAATTTCTCGTCCGCTCTAACCCTTTCCTCTTTCCAGAATCGAATCGAATCGCTCTACCATGTCCAACTACAAGAGTACCCACGACATCGAGTCCCGTCGCGCTGACGGTGAAAAAATGCGAGCCAAGTACCCGGATCGGATCCCAGTCATCGTCGAGAAGGCTCCGAAATCCCGACTTCCCAGTCTGGACAAGCAAAAGTTTCTGGTGTCCGCCGACAGCACCGTGGCTCAATTCCTCATCCAAATCCGCAAGAGAATCGAGTTGCGGCCTGAGGAAGCCTTGTTCTTTTTCATCGGCGATACCATTCCGGCGAGCATGGCAACTATGGGACAGTTGTATGAGGAGCTGAAGGAGGAGGATCATTTTATGTATCTGGTGTACAATGAGGAGAGTGTTTATGGTGGAGGAGAAGTCGATAAGGATAGGAAGCCATTCAAAGATGTGTACACTGTAGAGGAGCGACTAGTCAAGGCTCAGCAGTTGTTGAAGATGAATTCGAATCGGATCCCTCTTATCGTCGAGAAGGCTGCCGGATCTCAACTTGCTCAGGTAGACCGGAAGAAGTTCCTGGTCCCGGAAGACGTTACAGTTGCTCAGTTCCTAATTCAAATCCGCAAGAGGATCAAGCTTCGTCCAGAGGAAGGATTGTTCTTCTTCATCGGCGATTCCATCCCAACCAGCATGGCAACCATGGGACAACTGTATCAGGAGCACAAGGAGGAGGACCTGTTCATGTATATCACCTATCGAGAGGAAAGTGTCTATGGAGGAGAAGAATCGGCGTCGACGAAGAAAGCCCATAAGCTAAGTGAAAGACACCCCGGAAACGTTCCAGTGATTGTTGAGAAAGCTGCAAATTCCAAGCTCACCAGTCTCTCCAGTAAGACCTTCATGGTTCCGGAGGACAGTACAGTGGCCCAGTTCCTTGTGAAACTCCGCAAGAGAATTGAGCTTCGACCGGAGGAAGCCTTGTTCTTCTTCATCGGCAATACGATTCCATCAATGATGAGTACCATGAGAGAAGTTTATCAAGAGCATAAAAACGATGAGGACTTGTTTCTGCACATGACGTACAGCGAGGAGAGTGTCTATGGAGGCGATGTGGAGTACCAAGTACCATTCAAGGCGGCGTTCAGTTTGGAGGAGCGGAAGTATCAAGCTAAAAAGATCCTGAGCACCAATCCCACTGGGATCCCGGTAATCGTCGAGAAGACTGAAGAATCTAAACTTCCAAGTCTATCAAAGCGCAAGTTCCTGGTCCCAGCGGAGAGTACAGTGGCTCAGTTCCTCGCCAACATTCGAACCAGAATCAAGGTCCGTCCAGAGCAGGGAGTGTTCTTCTTCATCGGCAATGCCATTCCTGCAACTATGACGACCATGGGAGCACAGTACCAGGAGCATATGGAGGAGGATTGCTTTATGTACTTGACGTATTGCGAGGAGAGTGTTTATGGTGTGAAAAAGACGTGTTAAATTTTTAATTGATTTTTGTATTATTTTAATATTATTTTAATTTATTATTATGTTGAATAAATATTTGTTATTTAAAACAAAAAAACCAAGTGTTCTACATATAATTATTGTTTCCAAACTTTGCGCAAGTGTCATAATTGAAGCCATATGGACATTGACCCAGAAGCTCAATTTCCACAAGTATTTTCTAAATTCTGATCCTAGGTCCGGTCCGCGCTTCTCAAGGAAAGTGATATGGTACTCATGAGCCTTCATAGAGGAAAACTAGGTTAGAATCACAATCCGTCAATACAAACAATTAGGTTCTAACATTACCTTTTAAATTTTTTTTTGAATATCCTTGAGCTTGGCTCTTTTTGACTGGCGGTATGGTACCCTGGTTTCATGGTCAGTGTGTAACAGTAATAAAACACCCTTCCAGGTTCCGCAAAACTCAAATGGGTAGTAAGCAGATTTGCTAAACGATATCAAGTTTTCGGTCATTATCCCATACCCATACGTAACTAAAGACAAGCTAATACCGGATGTCGTCCCAAAGAATCCTCCGATCCTGAAATCCGTGATCAGCAATGTCTTACTCTTGCAGAAATGATCGGTTTCACCCTTTACATTTAAGAATCATTGAATTTGGTTCAGTCATTGTGTCTATCCCTAGACCTTCTGCAAATCAAGGTCTCTGATGGTGCACAGCCTAGTGGGTAGTGGTGGCCGCTGGTAGTCAAGAGGCCGTGATTTGGAATACTTGCTTCAACTCTCAAAGTTCACCCAACCTCAAATGGGTACTAAACTGGTTTACAAAAGGATACAAAGCTATCGGCGATTATCCCATAGCCAAGCGTGACTTAAAACAGGCTGGAACAGACATTGCCACCGCCGGAAACTCTTCAAAGACTTGGGAGCCGTCAAGATCAGCAGTGTCTATGTATCACCTGAATAGCTTATCGTTTTTACCCTTTACCTTTGGCCCATTACCCCTAAGAATCATCAAATTTAGTCTATTCACTGTATCCAGAGTTCTAGATCTATCCCTACACAGTCTGAAAATCAGGGTCCTTCCAGCTCCCTTCCCACGAGCAATTTCCCTCGTGGGAAGACACCCCACCCTCTGCGCACAGCTACCCACCCCATCTCCGCACCCTCCCCTTCATCCTCCAACGTCTTCCCTTCTCTCACTCCATCACTCAGTCATTCTACCACCTCCCGCTGTGCCGTTCCCTTCAAAAAAGTACCTTTTACCAGCCATGTCCCATCGCCTCACCTTCAAGCAATCCCACACCCTGGGCGAGCGCCTGGAAGAGGCATATAAACTCCTGGACATCTACCCTCATCGAATCCCCATTATAATCGAGCGTCATGGCGCCAGAACCAACACCAGAATCCCCGAATCCCTCGGCCAAAAACTCGTCGTGTCCGAGGATGTCACATTCGGTCAGTTTGCGATGGAATTTCGAAACAAGATCAAGTTGCGTTCCGATGAGACGCTGTTCTTCTTTGTCGGCGGTAATACGATTCCGTCGATGATGAGTACCATGAGGAAGCTTTATGAGGTGAGAAATTCATTGAAAAATGTTTTTGTATAGAAAAATTTCGTTTTTTTCAGGACCACAAGGAAGCCGACAAGTTTATGTACGTGACGTATAGCGAGGAAAGTGTCTATGGAGGGGGAACGACGGATGGAAGGATCACTGTCCTGTTGAAAAAATCTGGGCAGTACGGAGAACCTGAACAATTTCTGGTCAACCCCTCCTTGACGATCGGCGAGTTTCAATCAGCAATCCGCCATAGGATCCAGCTCCGCCCACACGACTCACTGCACCTCTTCATCGAACAAACCATTCCCTCCCCCATGTTAACCATGGCAGAGGCTTATCAGCGGTGGAGCAACCCAGCCAACAACAACAAGGAGAAGACGATCAGCATAGAATACCGTGAAGAGAGTGTCTATGGTGAGGAAGAGACGTTTAAAAGGACGTATGACTATGAGGAACGCCGCGCGGAAGCTGAGAGGTTGCTGAAAAAGTATCCTGGCGGGATCCCCCTTATCGTCGAGAAGTCATCGCATTCTAAGCTTCCCCAACTGGCCAAGAAGAAGTTCCTGGTGCCACCGGATCTTATGGTAGGACAGTTCCTTGCTGAAATTCGAGAACGGATTCAACTTCGGCCGGAGCAAGCCGTGTTCTTTTTTGTCAACAAGACGATTCCGGCAACCATGTCGAGGATGAGAGAGGTATACGCCATGCACCATGAGGAGGACCTGTTTTTGTACATGGCCTATTGTGAGGAGAGTGTCTATGGAGCTGATGAAGAGGAGAAGAAGTGATAATTTTTAAATTTTCTAGCAGTATTACTGTACCATCTTGTGCATGGCCTATTGCAAGGAGAGTGTTTGTGGAGCTATTTCATGAAATGAATCTTTTGAGTACCATATAACTTGTACCATTTACAATGAAGTTTCAAACAAACTTAACTTAGAACCTTTAAATCGCCATAACTCGGTTCAAAATTGGCTTTTTAAGCTCAGATTTTCACAGGAAATAGTTAAGGCACCTGGTACCATGTCCGTTTCAAGGAATTGATTGAGATTCAGTTGAGGGACGTCATCTGAAACTTCTATTTTATGTCTTGACAACGGCTAGGTCAGGATTGGGCAAGGCATAGATCAGACATGGTCTAGTTTTTTCTTTTAGGATGTTCAGGGCATGATTTAGCAGTTTTTTGTTAAGTTTGGCGTTTTCGGGGCGGTTGCGGAACGTTACAGCTGCAAAGTATAAGTGGCGAAGCGTTACACTGAAAAATGGTGCTTGTGAGACGGTACAGTAGCAAAGTAGAGGTTGCGAAGCGTTACACTTGCAAAATAACAGTTTTCGATCGTCCAAGCACCAAACTAGAGATTGCGCCACGTGCGAAACGTTATTCTGAAAAACAGGGGTTGCGAAACGTTGCACCTGCAAAGTAAAGGTTGCGAAACGTCGTCATCTTCCAGATCTACATCCCTGACCTCTACTTCAAAATGGTTGCCACCTAGAAGTTGCCAAACGTTATAACTACAATGAAAAGGTTATAAAACGCTACAGCTGCAAAATAGCGGTTGCGAAACGTTACACTTGACATTTAAAAACCCGGAACGTGACAAACTTGAACCAAGACCAAAACCAAACATCAATATTTCCAATTCTCCGTCCAGGTGGATTTTTTTCCGGCAATCTTTTATGCGCATATTTCTAATCAACGTTTCTGTTTTTTTTTCTGGTTCTGGCGCAGTTTTTGAGCACTCATTTTTTGCGTTCTTAAGTTTTTTGAAGTTGCTTTGGCATTTAGCTAGTTGCGAAACGTTACAGTGGCAAGCTAGATGTTTTGAATAGTTACGATAGCAAAATAACGGTTGCGAATCGTTACAGTAACCAACTAGTAGCTGCGAAACGTTACACTTACAAATTAGCAGTTTCATATCGTTACAGTAGCATACTATTGGTTGCGAATCGTTACAGTAGCATACTAGAGGTTGCGAAACGTTACAGTAGCCAACTAGAAGTTGCGAAACGTTACAGTGGCAAGCTAGAGGTTTTGAATAGTTGCGATAGCAAAATAACGGTTGCGAATCGTTACAGTAACCAACTAGTAGCTGCGAAACGTTACACTTGCAAATTAATAGTTTCATATCGTTACAGTAGCCAACTAGAGGTTGCGAATCGTTTCATTAGCCATGGATCCCTCCCAAAATAACACTTCTCTGTCCATTGAAGACGAAGATACGAGGTATACACGTGGATTTGGAGTTTGTTTGATTTTGGTAGGTCATCAGTTCAATTTCAAGTTTCAAAATCCACAATTTAAAAATTCAAAAAAACTAAAAAAAATCTTTGCAAACTCGACGCGAACTTGATGTTTGATTTGAAATAGAATCATACCAATTCAATCAGCCAGGTGTCTGATTCAGTTTTCCTCTTTTTCTAGTCAAAATGTTCCCATTTTTCTATTTTTTTCATTTTTTCCCACGATTTTTCGATCGGAAAAATAAAAATGGCTTCAAAACGTGATATCAAAATTTCGAAAATTTTCGGATTTTGCTTGATAATTGTAAGTTTATCATAGAGTTGCGAAACGTCGGGGTTGCCAAATTATCATATAAAGCCATTTCTCGTTGTCCCCGACGTTTCGCAACCAGGTAGAATGTGCTAGCTTTTTATGAAAATTGCACATTTTTGACTGGTTTTGAAACTGGAAAATTTCTACTTTTTGAGCAGTTGCGAAACGTCGGGGTTGATCAATTTTGACTACTATAAAGTGATTTTTCATTACCCCGACATTTCGCAACCACATAGAATATACTAGTCTCTCATAAAAATTGCGCATTTTTGACTCGTTTTGAAACTGGAAAAATGCATTTTTATACGGTTGCGAAACGTCGGGGTGTTCATTTTTTGCATTTTTTAAAGGTTGTTGAGAAGTAGCTGTTGCGAAACGTTATAGTAGCTAGGTAGAGGTTGCGAAACGTTATACCTAGAAAGTAGAAGTTGCGAATCGTTACACCTGCACATTAACGGTTGCGAAACGTTGTAACTGCAAGTTTAAGTTTCGAAACGTTACACCTACATATTAACGGTTGCGAAACGTCGCTCTCTTCCAGATCTCCATCCCCGGTCTCTACTTCAACATCGCCGTTCTTTCACAATTCCTCCACACTCCCAAGACCAGTTTTTCCATAATGTGCCTCTCAAAAACCGTCTCCAACTCATTCGTCCTTCTAGTCCACATGTTATACAATGGACCGTGTGGTGTACTGTAGGTGATCAAACTACACACACAAAATTTTTATAGAGTGTCTTTAGGTATATGGCACTAATCAATGACATGGTGAACAGTTATTTGACACAGGCGGTGACTTATGGCATTTATTTGTTGGGTGAGTCGAGTGTAATGGTTGCAAAACGTTACACTAGCCAAATTGAAGTTGCGAAACGTTACAGCTGCAAAGAAACAGTTGCTAAACGTTATAGTAACAAAATTGAGGTTGCGAAACGTTACAGTAGTCAATTAAAGGTTGCGAAACGTTAAATTTGCAAAGTTTTAGTTTCGAAACGTTACAGCAGTAAGATAGCGGTTGCGAAACGTTACAGGCGCTGAAAAAAATTGCCAAACGTTACAGTTAGAAAATTAGGGTTGCGAAACGTTTCATCAGCATAGTAAAGGTTGCGGAACGTTACAGTAGCCAAATAGAAGTTGCGAAACGTGAAAATAGCAAATTTGGTGGTTGCGAAACGTTACACCGGCAAAGTAGCGGTTGCCAAACGTTACATTTACAAAGTTGGGGTTGCCAAACGTTAGAGTCGCAAAATAAAGGTTGCGAAACGTTACAGTAACCAAATAGAAGTTGCGAAACGTTACACCAGCAAATCCTAAGGTTGCGAAACGCTTCATTCAAATTTCGGCGCTTTCCAATACAATTCTAGGCTCTCCCACGCCAAAAATCTTGCAGGTCCCCTAACCCAAACCCTCATCTCCATAAACCGTTTCCTCGTAGTCTACACTTCCCCAACACGCATTCCAACGTACAGCAACAAGGCGACAATTGGAATATTATCGATTTTCTGGCTGATCGGCATCTACATGTCCACGTTCATCGGCTTCCCGACCGACTGTCGCATGAAACTCGTCCTCCCGTTGCACTGGCCATGGATCGAGTGTGAAAGTGACTTCATCATGAATCTAGTCGCCGATTTTCTGTATTACGTTCTGGCACTGGCGGTATTCTCCAATTTTGTCAACTTGCTAGTCATCTTCAAACTCGTCGCAAGTGCCCAGAACGTGAAGACGTTGTCATCTGAATCCAGTCGACGAAGAAGGCAAACGACGATTCGTCTGTTTGCCCAAAGCTGTATTCAGGATGGTATTTATGTCATGGACATGTTCAACAGCTTATATTTTGCCAATTTTGCCTATGAGGACGTCACCCTTTTTGTGACGACTCTTGGAGCAAGTTTGATGATCCATGTGGCTGATGGGTAGGTTTTTTTATAAAAAAAATTCTATGTAAAAATTGACAAAATGTGAAAACATACAGATTAATATTGAAATTCCGTCTGAAATTTGGAAAAAGGATCATTGAAACTGATTGATTGTGAATGCAAAGTTTCACTTGTAAATCGGCAGCGGTACGCCCACAGTACTATGTATTTAGATTTATATCTTAAGAACGAAAAGAGATATCAAAAAACTGTCAACTAAACAATTGTAGCCCTTAATGTTTTGCGTATTTTTGTAGTTGACAGTTTTTTGATATCTTTCACCGCTATTGAGATAAGTAGCAAAATACATGGTACTTATGGCATACCGGTATCGATTTAGTGAAACTTTGCAGTTTCAATTATTCCTTTTCAAAATTTCGGTTAGATTTTTGATATTATAACTTACATTGGGCGGATTTGTCAAGTCTTACACGTAATTTGTAAAAAACTCACAAAATCCGTCCAATTTGTGAAAAATCAGCTTTTCTGACAGGTTTCTGAGGTTTCTCTGCAGCGGTATGCCCACAGTACCATGTATTTTTCTCTGTATCTCAAAAACGGTAAGAGATATCAAAAACCTTTTAACTGAAGACTTGTAGCCCTTAATATTTTGCGTATTTTTGTAGTTGACAGTTTTTTGATATCTTTTACCGTTACTGAGATACGCAGCAAAATAGATAGTCCCATCTGGAATACCGCTGCAGGTTTAGTGAAACTTTGCAGTCAGTTTCAGTGATTATTTTTCTAAATTTTGGTTAGATTTTTAATATTAAACTTCGTTGTGAATAGTTTAGATAAATTTTATAAAGAATTTGTGAAAAACTCAAAAAACCAGTCCTACTGTTCAAATTCCAAGAAAAATTTTGAAATTTTCAATTTTTACCCAAAAACTTCAAATTTCACCTTCAGATTCGTCATGTTCATGTTTCATCGTCGAAGGACTACGTGGAAAAAACCGATTATCATTTCGGTGACATAAAAGATCACGGGTGCTTGCTTTTTATCGATTAATTGATTAGTTCACTAATTTTTGATAAAAATACGTGTTTTTCGTGTTTTTTGCTTTTTTTTGGGTTGCAAAACGTTACAGATGTCAATTTGAAGTTGCGCAACGTCACAGTTATTAGCAGTTTCACGCAAAAACGTAAAATGGCCTTGGCCACGTGGCGCCGCTCCTCTTCCACGGCCACGCGGGTCACGCCTCGATTTTAAAATTTTCACCGTATTTGTCATCATTTTCTGCCTTTTCGTTGCGTGACCCGAGTGGCCGTGGAAGAGGAGCGGCGCCACGTGACCAAGGCCATTTTACGTTTTTGCGTGAGACTGCTAATAAAGAATTGGTTGCGAAACGTTACAGATAGCAATCAGGCGTTGCGAAACGTTTCAATAGTCAAATATGAGAGTTGCGAAACGTTACAATAGACAAATATGAGTTGCAAAACGTTACAATAACAAGGAACTGGTTGCCAAACGTTGCAGTAGTCAAATATGATTTGCGAAACGCTACAGATGTCAATTTGAAGTTGCAAATTGTTACAATAGTATTCACAAGCCAATTTCCAGCCGAAAAACAACGGAAAACAATAATTTGGGTTTATCCAACTTGATGAAAATTTCAAATTCAAAACCACGTTTTCTGATTCCTGATTCTGATCGAAAACCCGGAAGAAAAACAAATTTCAATTTCCAGAAGACAAAACATGTCAGAATTTTTGGATTCATATAGGAAATCGGGCAGGGTTTTCATTCAAAGTGAATTTTCTGCTGTGCAGCCCGACGTTTCGCAACCGAGTGAATTGGTGGGTTGCGAAACGTCAGAGCTATCTATCTTAAGGTGTGCACTGTTCCTAGCAACATTTCACAACCACACAAGTTTCCAAACACGACGTTTCGCAACTAGTTAGATTGGGTCGGTAGCGAAACGTCGTACCCAACTATTTAAAGTGTGGCAATGCTCATTGCGACGTTTCGCAGTCACATAAATCTCCAACTACGACGTTTCGCAACCAGTTCGCTTATTGTTCGGTTGCGAAACGTCGTATCTTTGTATTTTAAAGTGCGCACTGTTCCTAGCAACATTTCAAAATCACCCAAGTTTCCAACTACGACATTTCGCAACCGCAAGCAAACAAAACCCGATGTGTTGTGTGTGGTGGTTGCGAAACGTCGTTCTAAAACTTCCTTGTTTTTTTGCAGTTTTCCCATGCCGTATGCTCGTAATTTTTGAGGTTTTCCCATTCATTTTTTCCATTTCCTGCTCCATTTTCCTCCAAAAAATGACGACGACGGGAGCCACCAACCCACCAACGACAAGGATTCTAGGTGGATTCATGGTTTTGGTAAGGATTACTCATGGTTGCGAAACGTCGTACCTTTATTTTAGATGTCCTCTGTCGGCCTGTACTTCAACATCTCCGTCTTCTTCCATTTCCTATCCATCCTTCCAAAAACCAGTTTCTACCTAATGTGCATCTCGAAAACCGTCTCCAACTCATTGATCCTACTGATCTACCTACTGTACAATGGCCCATGTGGCATACTGTAGGCTACAGTAATCCTAAACACCTACAGTAACCATTTAGGAATACCATATTAGGTTCTGAGGAGTTGAATGGATACCTGAACCATGCGGTGACCTATGGTATCTACCTCATCGGCCCCTTAAGCCAAACTCTGATAACTTTGAATCGATTCTTGGTAGTTTGGATGTCACCGACAAGTATCCCAAGGTACAGTAACCCGGTTACTGTATCGATTTTATTGATTTTTTGGACCATCGGGTTTTGCATTCTGTTCGTGGTTGGACCTAGTGATGGTACATAAAAATCAAAATGATATCATTTTTATTTATTTTTTTTAGGCTCCCATCGTTCACGTCTTCTGCTGAATCCTGTCCAATGGAGTCATCCGTATGAGGGCGGATGGGAATGGGTCAATGTGTTGAACCTTTATTTTGTGATTTCGTTGGGGGTGATTTCCAATTTTTTCAATTTACTGTTGGTTGCGAAGCTGTTGATTGACGGGGCGATGGTGAGTAGGCCTTACCTAGTCCTTCCCTAGTCCTTGACTAGTCCTTGTCTAGTCCTTTCTTAGTTTCTACCTAGTCCTTGCCTAGTACTTACATAATACTTGCCTAATCCTTACCTAATCCTTCCTTAACCCGATCCTCCACAGAAATCCAAAACCCTGTCATCTGAATCCAGTCGACGACGTCGTAAATCCACAATCCGTCTCTTCATCCAAAGCCTCATCCAAGACTGGCTCTTCGTCGCCGAAACCATAAACTCGGTCTTTTTCTCGGCCACCGGACAATATGGTATCTTCCTGACGAGTCTGGGCGTCAATTTGACGGTCTATGTGGCGGATGGGTAGGTTTTTACAGTTTACAGTTACGGAGAGAGAGACATTTGAAAAAAAAAATTGAGATGATTTTAGATTCGTCATGTACATGTTCCATCGACCGAAGAAGGAAGTGCAGCGGAGAATGGTTACTGTTTCGAAATTGATACAAAAAAGAAAACTGGAACCGCCAATTCATTGAGTACTAGTACCTCTTTGTCCGGAAAGAAAATAAGGAAAAAATGCGCTTTTTGAAATTTTTTTTTTGTTTTTTCTCATTAACAGAATCCAGAACCAGCTGCTTTACTTCCGTGTTTCTCAAGGTTTCGAAACGTCGTAGCTGCACATCTAGTCCTTGCCTAGTTCTTCCTTGCTTAGTCCTTGTCTAGTTCTTGCCTAGACCTTGCCTAGTCCTTACCTACCCGTTACCTACCCATTTCAATTACACAAAGATCGGTGTTATCAGCCGTTTATCACGCTCCCTACAGCTGAAAAATTGCGTTCTGATTGTCAGGTGAAAAATTATTCACAAAAATCTGAAAAAATAGGCACAAATACTCAAAATCATTCTATCGTTTTTTTTTTCTTATTCGTTCCCAAAAATGGCTCCCCGAAATCATTCCAATTCAACTATCACCTCGGATTTCATCAAATTCCCAACTACGGTGGACGAGTTGACTACTAGAGTGCTGGGATTCATTGTCATATTGGTAAGAGAGCGGGGAACGCGACGTTTCGCAACCAAGACGTTTCGCAACCTGAAAACTTTGAAACCGCGACATTTCGACACCACGCTAAGACGCATGTTTAAAATTGCGACATTTGACAACCAAGACGTTTTGTAACCTTCAAAACAAGGTCTAAAAGCGTCGTCTTAATGATGCGACGTTTCGCAACCAAGTCAATTTGCAACCTAAAAACGGTGGTTGCAAAACGTCTTTCGTCCAATTTCCAGCTCTCCTCACCTGGTCTCTACTTCAACATCTCCGTCTTCTTCCACTTCCTGTCCATCCCCAAAACCAGTTTCTACCTAATGTGCATCTCAAAAACCGTCTCCAACTCATTGATCCTTCTCGTCAACCTACTGTACAACGGACCATGTGCCATACTGTAAGTGCTACCGTAATCCTACCCTTATTTCATTTTAGAGACACAATTCTGGGCAGCGACTTTGCGAATCGTCATTTGAATCAGGCCATCGGATTCGGGGTTTATTTGATGGGTAAGGCAAGGTGATACACCATATAAATATGTAGTACTATTTCCAGGCCCGTTGACCCAAGTTCTGGTGGCTATAAATCGATTTCTGGTGGTTTGGAGGTCCGTGACAAATCATTCTTCGAAAGCTGGAACTATTGCGACAGTGACAACACTTTTTGTGCTATGGCTGGTGGCATTGTACTTCTCGACACGGATTGGATTGTCCAGTAAGATTTTTGCTTATGGTACATGAGGAATCCTAAGTGGCCTTAAGTAAATTCTAACTGTAAGATGCAAAATAGGGTCTAGAACCTTAAATGAATCCTAATGAAAGTAGTCTTAGGTAGATCCAATCCTAATGTAAGTTCTAGGTACTTTGAGGTAACTCTTATGTGGTCTTAGGATGGCTTTGAGTACCATTTAGTGGATTCTTAGTTTTAGGCATTACAAAGGTAGTCTTAGGCAAAGCCAAGGTAGCCTTTGGCAAATTCAAGATATCCTTATAATTGAACATTACCAAGATTGCCTTAGGCATTACAAAGGTATCCTTAGGCAAATCCAAAGTATCCTAATGTAATTAAGTTCTAGGGACTCTAGGCGGATCCTAGGATCTTAGGAAAATCCTATGTAGGGAACCCTAACATAAGGCCCCCCGATACCACCTTACAATTACGCAAATTTTTCCAGACCCTTGCATTGCAAACGTCACTTCCTCATGGAACACACTCGCAGAATCTTGTGAAAACTCTATTCTCCTTTACCTAATCTTCAAAAACTTCACCTACTGCTTCATATTTTCCGGTGTCTTTTCCAACAGCCTCAACCTCCTCGTAGCCATGAAACTCGCCCAAATCGCTTGTGTAAGCCACCCGAAACTTTTTCTATTTTTTCAATGATTTTGGATTCAGAAGACCGACGTCATCTCATCTGAATCGGCGAAACAACGTCATCGATCGACTGTCCGTTTGTTCAGTCAAAGTTGCATTCAAGATTGGATTTACGTGGCGGATATGGTGAAAAGTTTGTATATTAGCAAGCGGTTTTTGGATGATGTTATCATTTCGTTTTTGACCGGAATTGGGACCAATGTGGCGGTTCATATGGCCGATGGGTAGGTGGTTTGGAGGTTTTGAAGTTTTGCTTGAGGTACAAGTAAAATTCAGCTTCGTCATGTTCATTTTCCATTATGGTGCATCTAAAAAGAAGCGGAGGGACTCAACTACCACTATTTCCAAAGTTTTGCCGTTTGACTCGAATGAATGAATAAAAATAAAATTTTTATTGTTTTTTTTGGAAGATCTCACACAATTCTCGTTAAATTAAAGCATTTAGACGTTAGGAAGCACAATCCTCCGGTCGCACCATGTTCTTTGCTCCCAAATCACCGCTTTTTCAAACTGGCATTTGAGATTTTCGGAGAAACTGCGATAGTTGACACTTTCCGTCGTTTTTCAGAGTTATGATGGAAAATGTACATCACCAAGCTGAAATTCAACATTTTCTCCATTTCAAGACACTAAAACCTTACCCATCAGCCGATGGAATCAGTAGGTTCGCTCCAATGGAAACCAGGAAAATTCCAACTGTAGAGAACACAAAATCCGGGGCATAGAAGCTCAGAAACATATCAAAAACATAGATTCCATCTTGGATACAGCTCTGGACGAATAGTCGGATTGTCGATTTACGACGTCTTCTACTCGACTCAGATGACAAACTTTTGGATCTCTGAACTAACATTGATAAGAGAGTTCTAGAGCTTATCAACTTACCACCGCTGATATCACCAATTTGATCACTGAAAGAAGGTTGGAAGCATTGGAGATTATCGCCAGGGCCACAATGAAAGTGATGAAGTGATGAAAAAACACATTCTGAACTGCCTCTGGACAATCCTTTTCCATCCAGTCAAACGGTTCGAGTACCAACTTTATGAGACATGCTTCTGGTGAACCGATTCGTGTTGATAGGTGGAATCCGATCAGCCAAATGATAACGAGGATAGCTACAGTAACCTGGTTACTGTACCTTGGGATGCTAGTTGGGGAGAAGAAAATGACAAGGAATCGATTACAGGAGATAATGGTTTGGGTCAATGGGCCGATGGCATAGATACCATAGGCAGCAGCTTGGTTCAGGTATCTATTCAATGCCTCGGAGCCTAGTATGGTATACCTGAAGGTGTTACAGTTACGGTGGGTACGATATGGTACGGTAGCAAAGGTAACCTACAATATGCCACACGGCCCATTGTACAGTAGATGGATCAGTAGGATCAATGAGTTGGAGACGGTTTTTGAGAGGCAGAGGATGAAGAAACTGGATTTGGGGGTGGATAGAAAGTGGGAAAAGGCGGAGAGGTTGAAGTAGAGACCTGGGATGGACAACTGAAATGAAAAATGGACGGTTATCGATTTTTGGTTCAGAGGTGATGGTGAGAGTACCATAACAGTGATAACTCCGAGGATTCTTGTAGGAGTAGTAGTAGTGGTAGCAGTCATTTTTGAATAAAGTCAAGCTATAAACCAACTGCTCGTATTTCCTATTTTCAGACCAAAAACTAGATTTTTCTCGTTATACATACATAATTGCCTTTTCTGTCGCTGTCTGATTGTTTTTGTGTTCAGGGATTCAAAGGCAAAGCTTACTCATTCGATAAAGCGAGGAAATTGAACCCTCCGGCCGGCGAGAGTACCATATGAGCTTGGATTTTGCTTATAAGGTATTGGCTGAAAAAAAACTGTTTTTGAGGAAAGATTCTAAAAGTGGTTTCTGACAATGCGGACAAGCAACTTTCAAGTTTAAGGAAATTTGCTACGAAGGTCGTTTTAGGGGAGAAAATCGGATCTGAAAAAAAAAATGGTGAAATTTCGGCATAAACGAACGGCACGACGGAAGCGCAGACACGACCTAATTGTAAGGATGTGGTTCCTATCCACGAGCGCCCTTTTTTCCTTTTTTTTCGTTTCCTAGGAGCTCAAAAATCAACCAACAATCGAACCGTTCTGGAAAAATGGACGTGGGGACAAATCCAACTCTAGAAGCTAAATAAATTAACATGTCAAACGTGACACTATGCCACTCGTGAGACAATCGAATTTATTCAAATTTTCCTCCTGGAAAACAAGGAAATCCACCACACATTCACTACCTACCTCATTCCCCCACATGACTGACAAAATCAACAGCAATACCATTTCCGATGCTCAATTTCCTACTACTACTACTACTAGAATCCTCGGAGTTGTCACTGTTATGGTACTCTCACTAGCACCTCTGTAACCAAAAATCAAAACCCATCCATTTTTTATTTCAGTTGTCCATCCCAGGTCTCTACTTCAACATCTCCGCCTTTTCCCACTTTCTATCCACCCCCAAATCCAGTTTCTTCATCCTCTGCCTCTCAAAAACCGTCTCCAACTCATTGATTCTACTGATCCATCTACTGTATAATGGGCCGTGTGGCATATTGTAGGTTACTCTAGCTACTGTACCAAACCGTACCATACTGTACCTTACGGTAATCTTTCAGGTACACCATACTAGGCTCCGAGGAGTTGAATAGATACCTGACACAAGCTGCTGCCTATGGTATCTATTCCATCGGCCCTTTGACTCAATTAATCGTGTCTTTCAATCGATTCCTTGTCATTTTCTTCTCCCCAACTAGCATCCCAAGGTACAGTAACCAGGTTACTGTAGCCTCCCTCGTTTTCATTTGGCTGATCGGATTCTACTTATCAACACTGATTGGCTACTCACAATCAGGATCATGTCTTATCAAGTTGACAATAGACCCGTTTGAATGGTTTCCAGAGCATTGTACAGATTCGGTGCTGCTGCATCATTTTTTCGAAAATTTTATGACGTTTATCATAATTTTGGCGATACTCTCCAACTTTTTCAACCTTCTGGTAGTGATTAAATTGGTGATATCAGCGGTGGTAAGTTGATAAGCCTAATTGCCTCTTATCAAGTCAACATGTTCAGAGATCCAAAAGTTTGTCATCTGAATCGAGTAGAAGACGTCGTAAATCAACGATCCGACTATTCATCCAAAGCGTTATCCAGGATGGGATCTATGCTTCAGACATGATTCAAACTTTCTATAACACGGATTTGGTGGATTCTGCCATCGGCATTTTCATGATTTCGATTGGAGCGAACCTTCTGATTCCAGCGGCTGATGGGTAAGGTCTAGATGTCTTCAAATTGAAAAAAAAAACTTTGATTTTCAGTTTGGTAATGTTCATTTTTCATCATAACTCTGGAAAAGAACGGATAGTGCCAACTGTCGCAGTTTCTCCAAAAATCTCAAATTCCAGTGCGAAAAAGCGGTGATTTGTGGGCAAAGAATATGGTGCAACCGGTGGATTGTGCTTCCTTCATCGAGAATTGTGTAAAAATCGATAAAAACGCGTTTTTTAAATGAAAATTTTTTAACCTTATTGTAAATCCCGACGTTTCGCAACTTATTAGGATTTGAAAGTTGAGAGAACTTCTCAAAGGAAAAGTTGTCGAAAATGCATCTGAAAATTTCGGGAATTTGGGAGCTTTTCTTATTGCGAAATAGCCGAATTGTCGTCTGGAATACACCGCACACCGCACCATTCAAAAGACAATCGAATTCCCCCATGGAAAACAAAAAAAATCCACTAGCTGTTCTGTTCTGTTCATTCATCCATTTTTTACCTCATTTCCTCTATAATATGTCTGCCAATATCAATAGCAATACCACTTCCGGTGGTCAATTTC
Organism: Caenorhabditis sp. 39 LS-2015; assembly: GCA_900536345.3. Taxonomy (NCBI): domain Eukaryota; kingdom Metazoa; phylum Nematoda; class Chromadorea; order Rhabditida; family Rhabditidae; genus Caenorhabditis; species Caenorhabditis waitukubuli. Next base: position 11,881 of record LR563209.1, on the reverse strand, counting down.
CTACTACTACTACTACTAGAATCCTCGGAGTTATCACTGTTATGGTACTCTCACCATCACCTTTGTAACCAAAAATCAAAATCCGTCAATTTTTTATTTCAGTTGTCCATCCCAGGTCTCTACTTCAACATCTCCGCCTTTTCCCACTTCCTATCCACCCCCAAGTCCAGTTTCTTCATCCTCTGCCTCTCAAAAACCGTCTCCAACTCATTGATTCTACTGATCCATCTACTGTATAATGGGCCGTGTGGCATATTGTAGGTTACGGTAGTTATCTATGTACAGTAACCTTTTAGGTATACCATAATAGGCTCCGAAGAGCTAAATAGATACTTGAACCAAGCCATCGCTTATGGTATCTATGCCATCGGCCCCTTAACCCAAATAGTCGTCGCCTTCAATCGGTTCTCGGTAGTTTGGATTTCACCAACAAGAATCCCAAGACACAGTAACCGGGTTACTGTAGCCACCCTCCTTATCATTTGGTTGATCGGAATCTACTTATCAACCATGATTGGCTTCCCCCAATCATGTCTCATCAAGTTGACCCTAGCACCTTTTGACTGGTATGCAGAGGATTGTACAGATGCGGCTCTGGACCTTTTCTTCGGCGATTTTGTGTATTTCATTCTGATTTTGGCGATAGTTTCGAATGTTTTTAACTTTCTGGTTGTGATTAAATTGGTGATAACTGCAATGGTAAGTTGAGAAGCTCAAGAGCTTTCTATCAATGTTAGTTCAGAGATCCAAGAGTTTGTCATCTGAATCGAGTAAAAAACGTTATAAATCATCACTTCGACTGTTCATCCAGAGCTGTATTCAAGATGGAATCTATGTTGTGGATATGCTCAACAACATCTACATACAAGGGCTTGGTGCAGAACATCCGATCGCCCGTTTCATGGTTTCGTTAGGAGCCAATTTGATGATCCATTTGGCTGATGGGTAAGGCATTTGTGTCTTGAAATTGAAAATAATGTTGAATTTCAGCTTGGTAATGTTCATTTTCCATCATAGCTCTGAAAAACGGCGGAAAGTGTCAACTGTCTCAGTTTCTCCAAAAATCTCAAATTCCAGTGCGAAAAAGCGGTGATTTGGGGGCAAGGAACTGGCGGATTGTCCTTCCTAAAGTCTCAATGACTTAACTCAACGAGAATTGTGTGAAAATCAATAAATCCTGTTTTTTTTTTTAAATTTTTTAAACTCAATTTCCCGCGCCAGTCGCGCCAAGTTGCGCCGACCCCCACAAACATAACTGCCCTGCGCCCCTTTGCTGGCCATGCAGGTTTGGCGCAGTGCCTACCTCCGCCCTCTCATTTTCCCATCCCAAGTTCAATTCCCACACTCGTCAATACTTTTTTGCCCAGCTCCAAAAGCAATATATCTCGAGTTATTTGTCACCATTATTACTTATGGGCTTGCGTTGCCCTGACAACAACGCGCTTTCCATTTTTCATTCCCATTTCCATTTCCTATCATAAGGTTGCCCAAGGCACAGAGAAACCAAGAGAGAAGAAACGCAGAAAAGAGAGCACGTGGTGTAAATATGCGAGAAGGGGTTCATTAGTTGACCGCCGCCTGTGCTCTCTGCGTCTCTTTTGCATATGCAATTCTTCTTGTTACGGGTATACTTTGCTCATCTGTGTCGCGTTGTCTATGGGTCACGAGGAGGCTCCTCTGAGCGTTCTGCTCTGTTCTATTCTATTCTTGACTTCACTTGACCACGACCTTTTATTGATTTTACCTTATTGAATAACCTTCATTCATGTAGCAACTTTCAGAGGAATATGAAGGCCTCGAAATTGGAGAAGAAGCTGAAGCAAGAAGCCGCCAATGGTTTCGACGTGCTGGATGACTTGGAAGTGAGTTTAGTTTAGTTTTTAAGGCTTCCCCTCGAGACCCAAACCTCCAGTACCATATAATACCTTACCACCTTCTTATAGGAAGTGTCCTGCAAAGTGGCCAACGCCAAACTGCAGCGCGTGCAAGCCGCACTCGCTAGGACTCATTCAAACCAGGAATCGGACTCCAAAAAAGCCAAAAAAACGCTGAAAAAACGCCAGGAAAAGGAGGAAATCGCGATGGCGATGCGGAAGATGTTCCTGTTGATCTTCCTGACCGGCGCATTGTTCACCGCTATGAATTTGATGACTCTGTTGAAGAATCGCGTTTTCGGACAAGTGGTGAAGGCTGCTGGTGGCGAGGCGCCGAGTTACGAACAGGTGTTTGATGATTCGCTTTGACGGAGGGAGAGAATAATTGTGATAATGATAATGATGGTGATGATAATGATGATGATGTGAATTTGTATATTTGTGGAAGTTGTATGTATGTATCATGAACAATAAATGAGTTCCAAACCCGAATCCGAGTCGTGCCAAGCCGACAAATCGCGCCAAGCAGCACCTTTATCACCGCCCTGCCGCCCACCGCTTGCCGTGCCCAGTTGGCGCAGCCGGTTGCGCACTCCCTTTTTATTTTTCCATCGCGGGTTCAATTTCCCATGCTCACAATTTCTTTTTGCATGGCTCGATTACCCATGTCAAGTGTGTTTTTTTTTTAGACTGAAAACATGTGACTGTGACCCGCCCTGTTGCCAAGAACAACACCCTGAAACCTGTTATTTTCCCACGGCTAAGCGCCAGCCCGGGCAACCAACTTTACCAACTTCACTCGACAACTTTTTGTTGAGTTGAGCCTATCCGAGCGGAGCCGAGCCTACCGGATATTTCAAGACAATGGAGGTGAGTTTTTTTGCCTATTTTCATCTCATAGGAATCTTCCAGGAAACCCCCCAAAACCCGGAAATAGGTCAGCTCGTCGAACCGGCTCAAATCCAAGACGAACAGCGTCTCTGGGAGATCAGAAGATCCCGCGAATTCGTCGACACGTTCTTCTTCTACCAACGCCTCATGATTCTTATGTTTCTCGTCATGATGGTCTTCTTCGACGGCCCGGATCAGGATCAGGTGGAGTTGGTGGCCAAGTGCGCGGCTCGCAAGGCACTGGAAGCCGCCCAAGGGCAGACCATGATAACTGGGGATATTGGAAATTGAGTTGATCAATAAATATGTGAACGTTGTAAACGTTTTTTTTTTAAAGAGGTATTTGAAATCTTGCAAAAGACTTTTGCCAGTAGGCGGACTCGAACCAGGGAGGCAAACCTCTCTGCCTTTCGGAAGAGGAAACTCATCAGAAACCCCGACGAATCAGAGGGAACCTTTGCAGACAATCTTCTGAATATATCCAGAGCATATTCTCCCCATTTCACCTTAAAGAGACACCTTCTCGCCAAGATCCAGCTGCTCCCTCCGCAGCAGTCACTTAGCATCGCAAGGAGAGTGCTGCTGGAAGGTGGGGCTGGATCTTGGCGAGAAAGTTTTGCTTTGAGGTGAAAGCAAAAGATAATTTTCTTGAAGTGTTAAAGAGCATTTGTGAAAATTTTCTCCCCGATCCGCCAAGGTTCTGATGAATTCTCCCCCTAAGGTTTTTGCGCTGCCGCCTTGAAAGTGCTGAAATTTAACGAAATTTTCAGATGCGATTTCTTAGGCCTTATTGTCAGCATTCCCTGTTCTCACCCCATTAACCTTTCACTTTGATTGACACCTGTCACGGCGTGTCTCAAACATCAAGAGACAAAGAACCCGACTCATCTGCCATCTTTGAATAACAGTGCCCCTCATCCGCACACGTGTCTGATCCGCCCCTTAAAGGTCAGCCCCGCCCCCGCTCACAAACAGTCCCTGTGGCCTGGTTGGACCATTTTTATTCACCGGCTGCTGCTGTGGCATAATCATGTTCCTTTTATATCCATTTGTTGGCACCGCTAAACGGGCAGTATCAGCTTCTGCTGTGGCATAATCATGTTCACATTATAGCATGTAGTTGGTACTGCTAGGTGGTATCGGCTGCTGCTGTGGCGCCATCGCTCTCACATTATAGCACGCAGTTGGTACTGCCGGACGTGCGGTATCAGGTACTGCTGTGGCGCCATCGCTATCACATTATAGTATGTACTTGGTATTGCTACTGTGGCATAATTGTGTTCGTATTATAGCATGTTGCTTTCACTGCTAAACGGGCAGTATCAGCTTCTGCTGTGGCATAATCATGTTCACATTATAGCATGTTGTTGGTACTGCTAGGTGGTTATCAGCTGCTGCTGTGGCGCCATCGCTCTCACATTATAGCATGCAGTTGGTACTGCCGGACGTGTGGCATCGGGTACTGCTGTGTAGCCATCGCTATCACATTATAGCATGTACTTGGTACCGCTGTGCAGTGTTGGCTTCTGTTGTGGCGCCATCGCTCTCACACCATAGCACGCAGCCGGTAACTCTTTCTGTGCTGAGCCTCTACGTGGCGAAAGAGATCAACTGTCGGATTCCCTCTACATAACTAGTGAGACGGACTCCACTAGGGGATGACGGCAGGCTAAGAAGCACACCGTCTCGCGCCGGTCATAACGTGACGTCCACACTTTATGATCCCAAGCCGCTTTGTTTGGTCTAGCTAACCACAACAGAGTATCCTAGAGACAACCAAAAGCTCTTTTTCTTTTTTCTTCTTCCCACTTTCTTTTTTATGTCCATCTCCGCTTACACTTCCAAATGTTTCCCATAGATTCTTCAGGTCACTACAAGGCGCGGAGGGCTGTGATAAACGCGACGGAGAAACACAATTTTTCAAAAGATTTATTTCGCAATTTTCAATTTCAATATCAATATCAATATCAATATCCCTCACAACTCTTCCCCACAAAATAAACATCTGACTCTACAAAAACTTCCTTGACGTTCCACAAACTCCAATATCGCTTCAAGACCCAAAACGCGAAAACCATGGTTCCGGCGAAGAAAATCTGACTCGATGCGTACCGGAGCTTCTCAAATTTGAAGTCGTTGATTCTCGGCAGGAATCGACGATTTTTCAGGATCTTTGCCTCGAGGAAGGCGATCTAAAATATTGATTGATTATCGATTGAATTAAATATCAATTGCTTACCTTTTCATCTTGCTGCACACTCTTTTTCTGCAAATCGTCAATCGCAATCGTCATATATTCGAGACGAGCGTTCAGTTGGTGGATTTCATGGTGTTTTATCTGGGCAGTGACAGTGGACACCATTTTGGGGTGGAATGGGATGGAATATACATTTAAAACGAGAGAATTGTGAAGGAAAGAGACGACAGACAGTTAGAGAAAGGAGGGCATGATCTTGTAAGTCTTCCTTGGTCCGGGACAGGCACGAAAAGGATTAGCTAATGAGCACTGGAATTGCGAAAACCCGCGCATTTATCACAGCCATTGGCGCCAGCGCAAGGTGCTGTGTGTTTGGCGCAGCGCCTATGCGCTCTACTTTTGATTTTTGGGTCTCTGGTTCGAATCCTTGTGCTGGCTAATCTCTTTTGCATCGCTTGGATGGTCGAATTTAAGTGTCATGAGCTTGTTTTAAGGTTTCTAAGTGCACCTAGTACTGGTGGTGAAATTGCATGTTTCAAATTGGTCGCGGAACAGGTGTTTGGCTTCTCTCCTTTGCAAATCTCCCGTTCCCCCTTGATTCTGATCGCATCGTCACTGTCACAATTAGATTCTGATCGCTTACAAATAATAGAAAGCGATAAATTCTCTCTTTCCACTCAACCTACTCCATGCCACTCAAACGCCAGAACCCGCGCGTTTATCACAACCCTCGGCGCCACTGTTCGGAGTTGCGGGTTTGGCGCTGCGCTTAACCCTCCGTTTTTGGTTTTGACATCCCTGGTTCGAGACCGCCTGGTCCCAAATATTTTTTGCATCGTTCGAGGGGTCTGTTGAAGGGGTTATTAGGTGTCCCCGGGCCGGCTGGTATCTTTTCCAAGGACCCTGTCGATAAACGACGCGCAGGAAAGAGACACAGTGACCGGGTGAGAGACGCAGACATTTGCCAAGAGGTCACTCGGACGGACCGGACCACACCGTCCGTCTGTTAGTCTCTCTGTCTATCTCTACAAACCTACCAACCGACGTGTTCATCGATTTATTTTTAATTTTTCCTTTTTTCTCAAAATTTCACCCCTAAAACTTATGAAAAATCCATTTCAGAATGGATACCACAAGTCCTCAACCTGGATATGTGTTCCTCACGAGCCGAGCTCAATTGGCTGCCGAACTGGAACTGTCGCAGAGTATCGCAGCGAATTGGCAGAAGAAGTTTGTGACATTGGAGGAGCACCATAAGGAGATGAAGAAGAATTTGAATAGGAATTCGGCTTATACGAGGAAGTTGAGGGAGGCGGTGAGTTTTGGCTGGGGCGGGGGGCGGTTTGCAACTTTGGAATTGCTAGTGTAACGCTTTGCAACTTAAACAACTTTTCAAATTTTCCTTTTTTCCTGCGTTATATCAGTACCCCATCGCAATCCCCCTAAAGAAGACAGTTGCGAAACGTCGGGGTGTCTTCTCAAGTCACTTTTTCCTTTTTCACCCCCGAAATTTCCAGAACGAAGCCCTTGAAGTGAGAAACAAGAATTTGATGAGAGACTTGTTGATCGTGCTGGTCACCAAGAGAATTGTGAAAAGGATTGTTGAGAAGGTCAAAGTGGCTTTTGGAATTGGTAAGTAATCTTACAATTAGAGGACAATTTTTTTTTTTTTGAAAAATTGAAATTTTTTGAAAATTGAAAATTTTCAGCAAAAACCTGGTGTCAAAACCTGAAGAAGAAGGTTGAGTCAATCGCTGATTTCAAAAAGAAAATCGCCAAGAAAGTTTTGATCTTCATTGCCACGTGGATTGTTATTTTCAAAATTTTTTATTATCGGAATGCTGATGCTCCAAAAATCGAAGTGATCAAAACTCCAATTGACGTTTTCGTTTCTGATAAGCTTTTTCAGTGTAAATTTTTGTTTTAACTACTGTATAAAAAACTGTTTGAAGCCTACATATGAATGAAGTTTCCAGCATCATTGTCAAGCCCAAATGTTACAGTTTAACAGTAAAGTTTGCAAAAAAAAACTGGTATCACCAATCCACGTTAAAGAAAAGAAATGGGTGCTTTTGATCAGGCTCTGAAAATTGCGGAAGTTGACAGCTCCAACCTTTCGGAAGACAGGACAGTGGTGATTATCGGAATTTTATTTGATTAGAGCCTCTATCCGCTTCTATATCAACTGTTATTACCGATAATTGCCACTTTGCTTTGATTTGTATGATTTTTTGGTTCTCACAGCTGAAAAGGTTCATTTTTCACTTCAATTTTCATTTTTACTTCCACTTTCATTTCCACTTCAAGTCGAGTCGAGTTGCCAGTTGATTATGAGCCATGGCCTCTGGAACTCCGTAAGTATGTCGTTTTCCCTCGTCCTCTTCAATTTTTCTCCAGAAATTGGATACTTTCCGCGATGGACTATGAGAAACACATTTGTCTCATCGGCCTAATCACAAACTCGTTTCATCTGATAGTTCTGGTCCAAAAAGAGATGCGAACCTCGTCTACCAACATCATTTTGTTGGGAATCGCAGTTTCTGACATTTATTACACTGGACATCCAGTTGTGAGATATATTAAGGAAATCATTCAAAGTATCAGGAATTGGTGGGGAATTTGAACATCCTGTTTTTCAAAAAATTTTCCTACAGTACTCCCACATCATCCTACACCTCGACCTACCTCTTTCAAATCGCAAATTCTGTCCGTGACGACTCGGAAAGATGCACCATGTTACTGGGCCTCTCAATGGCCATTATCAGGCTGATAGTGATACGAAATCCGTTGAAATACGATCACTTAACCAGCGCCAAGATCGGCTGGAAATTAGTGTTCCTCATGCTGATTTTCAGCAGTACCATATCGTTCTGCTACTGGTTAAGGTCTGATGTAAGAGAGTTTTCGACTTTGCGACCGAATCCGCGGACATGCGACTTGGCGAGTTTTCCGGAGAATTACACCTGGAAAAGCTATGGATTAGTGACTTCGGAATTGGATAAATCGACAGGTTTTTGGCTTTCGAAAGTCTATGTTTTTGTGGATGGGCTGATTTCTAAGGTGTGTCGCCTTGCGGTTGCGCCGAGGTCATACTCGACTTCCACGACTTTCAGATAATCCCCGCTGTCCTTTTCCCCGTTTTCACGGTTTTTCTCGTCTGCCAACTTCAAAAAATCGCCGCCAATCGTGACAGAATGTTCTCGGATAAAAATAATGAAAAGTTGGTGATAAGCTTATCACTGATAAGTGATAATCCAATCCACTTCTAGGAACCGCCTGACCACTCGATTAGTCATCTACAATTCCGTTTCCTTCATGATTTCCGGAGTTCCTCTGGGATTACTGTATGTTGTACAGGCCGTATGCACGTCGTCGGAGTGCCAGTAAGTCATCGTTGTTTTATACAATTTAGCAAGAGAACAAAACATTTAAAAAAAACAGACAATCTTTAGAAATGACGCTTTCAACCTCTTGTACCTTTGTGAACTTTTCATCTGCGCCAATACCATTTCCCATTTTCTGATTTGCAATTTCGTCTCGTCACAGTATCAGAAAACTGTCAGAATGCTGTTGAGGATCAAGGAGAAAGAAGCGGTGGTTGTGGAAGTATCTGAAACCAGATGATCCTATCTTCATTGAGATTGGAAATGAATTTGTTGAAATTTATGTTGAAACCCTATAAAAATATGTTCTGTGGACCCATAAACTATATCCTTGTATCAAACAACCCATGCAAAAGAAATTGGGAGCCACGTGGAATCGAACCCCGGACCCTCCGCTCCCCCGCCGCCCGCACTCACCGCTACACCACCACAACGCGCTCTCTCGCCGTCTGCGTCTCCACGCCGCGCCGCCTTTCGACCCTCATCGCGGACCTTGTTTTTGTCGGTACACTGCGCCAATGACCTCCGCCCGTCTTGCAGGAATGGTTGGTTTTAACCCAGTTACCAAAGGTAATTGAATGTTTCGACCTTTCGAAAGAGAGCGTTGATTGAAACGGAAATTTTGGATAACGCTCACCTGGGGCATCCGGGGGAGCAGAAGTTCAATTCTTGGAAACAAATGTTTTTCGGTTTTCCATATCTTGACACTTATGAGCCCAATAAACCAATCCAATCTTCTCCCCCATTCTCCCTCCTTCTCCGACAAATGCAGCCTCACAAATTGGATTTCGCACTTGGGTTCAAGTTCATATTATCGCAATAACAATAAAACCACCTGTCTCCCTGCCATTCCTACTCATAAATGTCCACTGGAGTGCCGTAAGTCGATGAATTCCTTCGGAATATCTCCAGTTTCCCATTTTTCCCTTCAGAACATGGATAGTGTCCCTTATGAGCTATCAGAAGCACGTATGTGTCGTCGGGTTGATCACAAACTCGGTTCATCTGATAGTTCTGGTCCAAAAAGACATGCGAACCACGTCTATCAACATCATTTTGTTGGGAATCGCAGTTTCCGATCTTTACTACACTGGACATCCAGTCACAGCGTATCTCATTACGATTGTGAAAAACATGACCCAAATATGGTACGGTACACGAATGCTTTAATTTTTAATTTTTTACCTTTTCCAGCTATTCCCCTGAATCCTATCTCATGGTGTATCTCTCCTGGATCGCTCAATGCTTCCGTGACGATTTCGCTCGATGCACCATGTTACTGGGCCTCTCAATGGCGTTTATCAGGCTGATAGTGATAAGAAACCCAGCCCAATCTGATCTACTAACCAGTGCCAAGTTCGGGTGGAAAACAGTGTTCCTCATGTTCATTTTGAGCAGTACCATCTCGTTTTGCTACTGGTTAAGGTCGGAAATCAGGAACTTGGCTGACTGGTCACCGAGTCCAAGAGTATGCAATTTGACCAATTTCCCGCCCAATTTCACTGCGAAAATGTATGCAATAATGCCGTCGGAATTGGATTTATGGACTGGACAACACTTTTCGAGAGTTTATCTTTTTACGGATGGGCTGATTTCGAAGGTATGTCGCGTTGCGGTCGCGCCGCGGTCATCCTCGACTTCAACGACTTCCAGATCATCCCCGCTGTCCTTTTCCCCGTTTTCACTGTATTTCTCGTCTGCCAACTTCAAAAAATCGCCGCCGCTCGTGACAGAATGTTCTCTGATAAGAAAAATGAAAAGTTGGTGATAAGCTTATCACTGGTAAGAGATAACCCAATCAACCTTCCAGAAGTGGTCTAACCAGTCGATTAGTCATCTACAATTCCATTTCCTTCATGATTTCCGGAGTTCCTTTGGGATTACTGTATGTTGCTCAGTCCTTCTGCGAGACTAGTGTCTGCTCGTAAGTTAGTTATCGTACCATGAACGCAGTAACCACGTTTCAGAAGTTTCCTGGCAAACTATACGTATCTCTGCACATTATTCATCTCGGCCAACACCATTTCTCATTTTCTAATCTGCATTTCCGTCTCTTCACAGTATCAGAAAACCGTCAAGAGGCTGTTAGGGATTCATACGAAGTTTCCAGCATCCAATACAAAAATGAGTGTTACAAGTTGAAAATGAAGTTTTTCGAGCTTCTTGTGATGTTTTTTCGACCAATCAACACATGCAAAAAAGATTGGGAGCCAGAAAGAATCTAACCCCGGAATTTTTCGAAATTTACGTTCAACCCCTATTAAAATGTGTTCTCTAGACCCATAAACTCATTCTTATTATCAATGAACCCATGCAAAAGAAATTGGGAGCCACGGGGAATCGAACCCCGGACCCTTCGCTCCCCCGCCGCCCGCGCTCGCCGCTACACCACCGCAGCGCGCTCTCTCGCCGTCTGCGTCTCCACGCCGCGCCGCCTTTCGACCCTCAGCGCGGACCTTGTTTTTGTCGGTACACTGGGCGAATGACCTCCGCCCGTCTCGCTGGAACAGTTGGTTTTAACCCAGTTACCAAAGGTAATTGACTGTTTCGACCTTTCGAAAGAGAGCGTTGATTGAAACGGAAATTTTGGATAACGCTTTCCTGGGGCATCCGGGGGAGCAATAAAAACAGTGCGTAATTGTATTTTCACTCGAGCAAACACAGCTACCACCCCTTCCCCCTTGCGTGCGTCCGTTCCTTTATCCTCCCGGCATCTCATCTGTCTTCTCGAGCGGGAGGGGGGCCCTTCAGATGGTCCCGAGATACAATGCGCTGTGCCGGTGCACCTGACCCCATTTGTATCGATTTTTCCCGCATTTTTTCCTTTTTCTACATTTTCTCCTTCCAGAATGGGAAACTTCACATCAGCTGCTCATTCCCCCGTCGAAAACCTCCATCTATTCGACAAAAACTGGATTTCCCAGCTGTTCACGAAGATTCGACAGTTAAAAGATGAAATTCGTGTCAAAATTGGCAATTTGTTCCGGAAAACGATGAGAGTGGAAACGGAGGTCAAGGAGATTACTGTAGCTTATCAGGATCAAGAAGAGATAAGAAGCCAACCGGGGATTCGAAAAACGGATTTCGAAATTTATCATGCGAATATCGAGCGATATATCTCTAACGAGCAGAAATTGGTGTATGCGGTATGTGTTCTTAACGTTATTTTTGCAATTATTATGTGGAAATTGGTGGTTTTTTAATAATTTAATTGATACTCATTCATCATTTGAAAAAAATGAAATTTTTACACTCTAACCAATTAATTTTTGCTTTGTTTACCCGGACGACACAGACAGGTGGTTTTATTGTTATATCGATAATATTACCTCCGTCTGACGATGCGCCCCCAATGGCAGAGTTTCTGCTGGCCGGAAACTCTTCCATCTCCCGTTGGTCTCGCCACGAACAGTGTGCCCAAAAAAAAGCACGAGTTTCCAACTCGAACGCTTTTTGCGAGGGCAGCTCGCACGTGCAGGCGCGCGGGCGCCGGCTGACCTTATGCAGCGCTGTGTACCGACAAAAACCGGGATCCG